>MQRK01253392.1:6205-17816 GCA_001938485.1 Girardia tigrina
ATATATATATATATATATATATATATATATATATATATATATATATAATAGTTTGTGTACTATTGAAAGTTGTAGATCTTTGAGCGTAACAATAAATGTTTTAGCGTGCAAGCAATATTTTAGTCTATTATATTAAATATTATTTATTATGATGTATTATGACTTATTATGATATATTATTATTTATTATGATTTATTATAAATCATAATGTTGGTGTTAAAGCGGGCGCAGCACCGTGGCGGCGTCCCGTGGTTGTGAAATCAGTGTTTCCGGTGCAGAGGGGGGAACACAAATTAATCTCACCACCAACACGCTTGCTCCCTGATTCGCTCATCTCGATCACAAGATCTCTGCAGCTTGCAGTTCCAGCCCCGTTCTCCGCTTCAAATAACTGCAACCAGCACTCATTCTCCATCATCTCAAAGCAACTCCACACCACTCTGTCAATGTCGATTGAACAATTCGTTAATTTTTTAACAATGTCTAGAACACGGTTTTCCGATAAAGATTTTACAAAATGTTTCTTCGCACTGATGAGATCATCTAATTTCAATTAACCCGAATGGGGCCACCGTCCTTTTAAAAGAACACTGCTCAAATATTTTTTTACATCAATTTGACGACTCAGCAACCGGCGGCATTAGGTGAAATAGTCTTTGTATATAGGACACCCTATTACAAAAAGACCGCATGAAACAAAAAATATTTTTTTAATGTAGAACAAGTTATTTATTTAGATATAATAAACCAGAATTAATATCAAAAATTCATTTTTTCTAAAGGAAATAGTTTCGGCCCCATTAGGGTTAAGCATTCTCCGCTCTTGAACAGGCTTTGGCGATAAATTTTTAATCAGCTCGATTTTCACGTCCGACTTCATATATATATATATATATATATATATATTTAAACAGTCAGGTGCAAAAGTTTGTGAACGCTTGTTTCTATAATGCTTTTTGTAGTTGCTTTGTATGTTTGTGTATTCCTTGTTAAGTATACATAAACCATTTAAATGATTAAATGCATATTTTATTTTCATTACTTTTCAAGTTATAAATTGTCATTATTTATTTTAGAATCATGCCTGTACGCGGCAAGGAGCTAACAACAGAACAGTGTGCAGCAGTTTTGGCATGGCAGAAGCACGGCGTTTCTTATCGACAAATAGCTACAACTCTTAATGTTTCTCTTTGAGTTGTGTGTCAGACTGTTCAGAGAAAAAGGGAGACTGGTTCCTAATGTTCAAGATCTCGATCTGGTCGTCCAAGGTAAACCAGTCAAAAAGACGACAGAAAAATTTTCCAAGAGGCTAAAAGAACCCCACATATTACAGCAGTGCAACTTCGCAATAGGCTGTCCCAGCACTTGCAAACCATCAGCAAATGGTTAATCCGTCGCATATTAGCTGGAGGATGTCTAAGGTCCTCAAAGCCAGCCAAAAAACCACTGTTATCTGCAAAAAATATTTCAGATTGTGTTACCTTCTGCAAGCGTTATGAGCATTGAACTGCAGAGCAGTGGGACTGCGTGCTATTTATTAACGATACAACCATATCACAGTTTCCTATCACCTTTGGTAATGTTTGGCGACCTCAAAATAAACGTTTTGATCCTAAATATCTGGTGCCCACTGTCAGGATGCCTGAAACATTGATGATTTAGGGTGCTATTTCATTGCGTGGTCAAACAGGACTGTTGTTAATTCCTAAGGGAACCACCATAAATGGTACAGTTTATTTAGAAATATTAAAGGAAAAGTTGCCACCATTTATTGAGTTACACAGAACGACCTTCTTTCAGCATGATGGAGCACCTTATCAAATGTCAAGGCAGTTCGAGAGTGGTTGGCGCAGTCAGGCTTCCCAATTCTTGGTCCTTGACCAGGAAACTCACCGGATCTCAATCCGATTGAGAATGCCTGGACCAAGGTGAAGAAAAAGGTTACTGCCATGCACCCAAATTCCCGGCAGGACATGATCAAAGCAGTGGAAAATGTTGGGACTCAAAAAGTGCCACCTGACTATTGCAAAAAATTATGCCATTCGATGCCTGACCGAATTCGCTCTGTTCTCAAAAATAAGAGTAAACACACAAAATACTAAATATATACTGGTTTTTCATGGTTTATGTTAGGATAATTAAATTAATATCAATACATATTTATATTTAAATTCATATCTCTATTTATAAATATATAAAGGATCCATTATATGATTATATAGACTCCTGAAATTGTTTGAATCAATCAACGTAATTATAAATTACGCGCATAATTTAATTTTGATTAGAAATAAATATTTCTTCTAGTTTCGATTTTTTAATGAATAATTCTTACAGTTTATGTGCCAGTTATGACAAGTTTTCATAAATTTGTGACTAATTATAATGTTCTAATAAAATCTTTGTATTTTGGTGTACTTTTGTCAATATAATTGCAGTTGGGTGCAAAAGACAATTTAACAACAAGCGTTCACAAACTTTTGCATTTGTCTGTATATATATATATATATATAATTGAATACAAAATTAATCTAAAATATTTGAAAATAGTTTGTTTATACTAGTTTTAAATTAAAAAAATTATATACGATATCAAATTTCAAAAATAATAAATTAACATATTTATATTTACAATTATTTCGATATTATTGGTTTGTGCAAGAAAAATTAAAAATCGTTTCACAGAAATTTATTTAGGCAAAACTTGTTTCAATAAGATGTTTATTGTTGTTATTAAATAAAAGTTTCAAAAATTTCTTTTTCTGAAATTTCATCACAACACAACCACGAACCTAATAACTATGATAGGATCTTCATAAAATAGTAAAGAAAAAAGATATTTGGAATAGCATAAAGTTAAGACAGCTTTGGATGTAGCTGATAATGAGAAAAACAATTCTTTTTTGATTTCGTTAATCAGATCTTGAATTACAAAATATGTTCTAATGAGGAAGTGATGGTGTCTTGACGTAGTCAGTCTATTTACCAATGTTCTTTTAGTTGAAACAATAGAAATTTGTGTTCAATTATGGAAGGAATTAACTGATAAAATATTGTCCTCTATGATTGGTAAAGCACCGATTGGTACTAGCACGGGCCTCAAATTACGGGTACGGATGGACAAAATGCTACTGGTATCACAAGGGTTTCACTCGACACAAAAAATTCATCAAATATAACACTATTATGCTTCATCAAAAATATAAAAATATTTACAATTAATAAAACTTTGACTTTGATTGTCTAAAGCCGATTTATCCATGTTTTCCATCGAACTAAATAATGGAAAATTTAATAAATAAAAAAATATAATTTTTACTCTTCTGTTTCTATTTCAGGTTTTGTGAAACAATGAATTTTTTCCAGAAAAAAATTATAACAATTGTAAATGTCGAATCTAAAAAAAAATTGGCATCATGACAAATCATATAACACCAAAATAAGTTTGATTAGAATCATATTTTTTTCATTACATTGTTGTTAATTGCAATGTATTGAATAAAACAGTAACAAAATAAACAAAAATTCATGAAACGATGTAGAAATTTTAAATACATTGAGTGAATAATATTTTGTATGTTGATGTTCTTTGTATCGTTTACATGTTTAAATGCTGTGTGTTGATTTGGGATTGTGTCTATCCTAATCAGATGGATGATTAATATTTTAATTCTTATAATATGAAACTAATTTATTCAAATTTAGATTTAATATTCAAAATTTTAATTTATTATTATTATAAACTTTAAATAATGTTATTAATGCTATTTTTGTAAGTTTTTAATTAAATAAATCAAATTAATGTTTTAAATGATTACCAAAGGTAATTTTATTTTAACCAATAAAATTTAAATTAAATTTTTTAAATAAAATAATTATTCTCAAGTTAGTTCGGATTTGGGATGGGAAGTATCAAACATTGAGTGAAGAATTTAAGCGATTGTCATAGAGATGATCAAAATTGTGAATGCAATAAATGTTTTACAAAATATGTGAGTTCTCTTAACACATTCAATAGAAAATAAAAATAGATTCTCAAAGTTGTTTTAATAAACTTACTATTGTTGGGTTTCCGAAAAATATAAATTAAATTTTAAAATCTAATAAAAAATTAAAAATAATACTCTGGTTAAAATTTATAATTTTTTGATTATTATAATAGTTATTTTAATAAAATTTATAAAATATTTTTAAATATTTTGAGATTTGTTTTAGTTATTCAATTTTCAAGATTAGAAAAAAACTAGTATATAAGCAATAGTTACTTCAGTTACAGTTCAACATTTTTACCACTCAAAAGAAGAATTAAACTAAATTAGAATTATATGTGCGGTAAACTTGATTTGTTAATTTTTGTAATATCATTTTTTTAGTAAAGAAATAATAATAGAAATTTAGTATCCTGTAAAGGAGAAGTTAAGTTTTAAATAAATTATTCTAGCACCGCTCGAACTAAGAAGTTGTTGTAACTGTTTGATCGAAGTGTGATCTTTGAATTTTCGCGTACTGATAGAGTTGAATTTATATTTGTACTTCAATTGTTGTTAGCAGAATAAATTATTATTAAAAGGATTTGTTCATTCTTCATATATTATTGTTGGAGGAAACCTTTTGGTCATTTAGTTTTTAATTATATTAAATTCAATAAATTAAATCGTTTACTAAAAAATATTATTAAAATTTTTAATTACAAAACTTTTAATTAATTAGTATTTAAACATTAATCTAATTTAGATTTAAATAATTAATCTCATCTCTGTTAAACAAATTCAAGAATATGATCGAAAAGAGAGTAAGAGTAATATTGCAGAACATAGGAAAAATGTAAATGTGATGTAAATATTGATAATTTCAAAATTCTGTGTAAGCATTTTGATAGTTATTGGGAGCGTCTTGTGTGCAGCATTGTTAATTAGGTCACATTGCCCTAAAATCAATTTTCAATCTGTTCTTTTGAGAATTTTTGATTAGCGTGATTTCATACAATCGATTACATAATCATCCTTTTTATATTTATATACAGGTGAATTGATTATTAATTAGTGACCTGAAAATGACGGTTGATCCGTCGAAATATATTGTCTTTAAATATATTTTTTTAATGGATGAGTGTTGTTTTTAAAATTAACAAGATTCTACTATTTATTAAAACGTTCAAAAAGAAGGACAAAAACGATTGATATACAGTAACTTCCGGATATAATAAAGCCGGATATGATGGAAAATCGGAAATAATAAAATTATTTGGTGGCAGCAGCATCTGAGGTCAATAATGTTTGTACTTTTAATCAGTTAATATTAAATCGGTTATAATAAAAAATATGTTACAATAAAATATTTTCCGATCCGCTGAAGCAAAAATAAACATAATTGAAATCGGCTATAATAAAATTTGCTCTTTGTATCTCACTCTTTACTAGTCACTCAGTTATGCTTTCAGTTATGTTAAAACTTTTAAAACAATCCAAGTCAGCTCTTATTAAGAAAATTATGTGGTTAATTCGAAAACCCATTAATTTCTGATGATCAGAAATTGCTAATGAACAAATCCCATCAAACGCTGAAACTCTTAAAATGCATCATAGAGTCCGCCTCTATCTCTAAAAGCATTCCTCCTCTGCAGATAATTTTAAAAATTTAGGCAATTTGCAATTTTCTGTCACCACCACTGCATTCAACAGTGAAACGCAAACTATACTCGATAGTTTTGTAACAAACCATTGATTTACATTTTTTACTCAATTTTGTGTCACATCTAAGTGTTTTCCTCTAAATTTTACAAATAAAATGCACAATATGCCACTTACTGTTTTGGTTTGATTAAGTAAGGCGATTATTGTAAAAGAGATAACTGGTCAATATAGTTGCGTGTTTAAATGTTATTTTAGAGAGTAACACTTGTACGTTCCATCTTCAGAAAATTGGCTATTATAAAAATCGATTATAATAAATTTCTTTCTAGCAGAGGGCTTTATTTTATCCTGAAATTACTGTGTATTATTCAAAGAAACAGGGATGATGGAAGGAGATAATAAAATTAAGCTACTGTAGAGTTTCGATTATTCAGATAAAATTTTTTGGTTTCTAAAAGAATATTTGTTGTAGTTGGGAAAAGTAATTGGATAAATAGTTTGTTTCATAGATTAATTCATTTTTTAGTTTCTTGGATAGTCAATAAAGGAAATTCGGAAGATTTTCTTTTGGAAGAATCAATTGAGTTGCTGTACGCAGATTGAAAAGAAATAAGTCGAGAATAGTTTTGAATATATAAAATCACCATGAAAATATTAATCGTTTTATAAAAATGAGCTAAATATATTTGTGGTGAATGTTTGGAAATGATTTGAGTTACTATCGAATAATGTGTACAAAATAAAGATAATAATATTAAACATTTAATTATACATTATATAACAGGGATGCACAAATGTGGCTCTTAGAGTCAGATACTGCTCTTTGAAGGATTCCGTGCGGCTTCTTTTGATATTACGGCAAAAGTTAACAATAATATAAATAAATATGAACTCGATATTTGATTCTTTGTGATTTGTTTAGTATGCGACAGAAATTTAGATGTTATTCTAAAAATAATAAAATTATTTATAATTTTATTAGCTAATCCTTTATGAATTCAATTTCTCTAAATATAAAATATATATTACAATGACTTATCGCTTTTTCAATATGTTTTATTTAGAATTTAGATGGTCTTTTATTGCAAATAAAATTTAAATTAATATTTAATATTGAGGTACCGGTTCCGGACAGAGTTGCGGCGACCAGCACCTATTAATTGTGCCGGGACTCGGTGCCCCGAAAGATCGGCGTGTCGGTTCGACGGTGACTGTGTACTGATCGGGTCCAGTGACCACCGGTCGACACTTCATTGGATGTCGGTCCCGCGAGCGACTCGTGACGGTTCCTTGTTGTGTGTCACTCTCCATTTGGCGATCCGCCCTGTCTTGGATGATGATCAATTCGATCAGTCGATCGATTTGTGTTTCGTCCGTGTACCGATACCTCGAGTGAGGCATCGGTCGGTCCAAACCGAACGGTTTCATTTGTAGATCGATCAAACGGTGAAACAAACATTACCGGAAAAGAATTAAAAAGACGATTTCGTTGGGAAAGATTTATTTGTGTATTCAAAAATTTAAATTTGATTTTAACACATTTACTTTCTTAAGACAAAAATCAAAATTGAAAGTTTTTTTTCAATTTTTGATTTCTTTTAATTGTCAGTTTTTCTGAGCACTACAGAAGCCCCGCCGAAGAATGCGGAGCATGGTGGCTGCGGCATTGTGAAAGGTTGCTGGAAGTCAGAGTAAGTGGTTGGTGAGATGGTAGTAAATTGTTCAGTAGAACGCAGCTGGTTTGTAGGGTGAACTATTATTTTATTGTATTTAATGTGTGCATTTTTTGTCTTGCTGTGTTCGATTGTTGTGTGCTGTTGCTCTGGTGTGCTTGAAGTGTATGTACTGCTGTCCTGTCGTGTTTGATGTGTGGGTGTATTATTTTGTTGTGTTTGATGTATGCGTGCAGTTGTTTTGTTGTGTTGAAAGCATGTGGTATTATGAGCTAGTATGTTGGGTGGTTCTGGTAGTCTGATGATCACTATGGAACTGTAGACACAGATTATTCATCGAAATACAGTGTGTTACTGTGTTGCGAATAAGTTTTATTGTGTTGCGTGTAGTGGTGGTGTGTAGTCTACGTATGAGGTGTTGTTGTGTAAAGTTATGATGGTGTTGAGTATGTGTGTTGTTATTATATGGGGCGCACGTGGTCGCTCCGCGTGTTACTTGGTGTCATTGCGGAAGTGTGCTGGTTGGAGATGATTTTCTTGTACTATTCGTGTCTGATAGTTGCGTTGACGTTGTTGTTTTCTTTTTATGAGAGTTGCTGTTGTCTGGTTTTGGCTTCGTTTGTCCTGGATGGAATCTTCTAAGTGGCAAGCAAGGCTTGAGCTTGAAAATAATCACGGTGAGCTCCTTGTCATGAACTAAAATTTAAGCTGTGTTATTATCAAGTGCGATGGTTAGGAGCTTATGTGGTCCGGTGCAGCGACTTTATAGAGAGGTCGTGGTTTCCTTTTGGAGCCAGACAAACTTTGAGGTTACAAGTTCTTTTGGGAAGAAGATGTGCTGTTCTTTGAGGTTTGGTGATGTTTTAACGGCTTGCAAAAANGCACCGCCATTAACATCTCATCGTTTTTTGGTGACTCATTGAAAAATAGCTCGTTGTTTAGTGAAATGTTTGAGCCGAAGAGCATTTGGGCTGGCGAGGTCCCATATCTGCTATGGGGAATGTTTCTCCAGCCTAGTAAGATGAATGGTAACTGCTTAGCCCAATCGTGTTTTTGTGCTAGTGTTCAGAAGGAGTTCTTCATGGTGCGGTGGAACCGTTCTATCAGGTTGTTGGCTTGCAGATGGTACGCGTTGGTCCTAATTTTCTGGATGCCCAATTTCAGTGAAGTCACTGAATAACTCAGACTCGAATTGTCGCTTCTGGTCTGTCGCTTTCTGGTCTCTTTGGAATGCTGAAACGAGAAATTCAGTGGTTGAATAATATTTCAATGATGGCGTCAGTGTCCAGTGATCTGATTGGGAACGCCTCGGGCCACCTCGTGTTCCTGTCTAGGATAGAAAGGATGTACTGGTAGCCATGTGACACGGGAAGTGATCTGACGACATCCATGTGCTCCGTGTCGAAGCGGCTGCCGGTGGGGAACGTCAATATTGGTGGTTTGTTGTGCTTCGTGACCTTATTCTTCTGGCACTGGAAACAGGTGCGAGACAAAAGAGTAATGTCTTTAAGCATGAGCGACCAGATGACTTTGTTTCTTATCAGCTGGTAGGTGGCCTTCGAGCCAGGGTGTGATGAGTTATAAGTTCGTAGATCCTGACCGCGCACTGGTCGGAGGCACCCCGGGAGTGACGTTTCATAATCCACCTTTCCTTTTTGATGGGGGGGGGATTTTGAAGTAGTTGAGATCTTTTAAGGTGGGGGATACTGCTCCAAGACCTCTGTGGTGAACAACGGTTCGAAGTCGAGACTCATTATGTCAGCTCTGGAAAGGCAATCTGCCAGAATTAAAAAGAAATAAAAGAATTAAAAAGATGATTTTGTTGAAAAACATTTATTTGTGTATTCAAAAATTTTAATTTGATTTTAACACATTTACTTTCCTAAAACAAAAATCAAAATTGAAAGTTTTTTTTCAATTTTTGATTGTTTTTAATTGTCAGTTTTTCTGAGCACTACAAATATGTATCCTTTAATTTAATTTAACATGTATCATTTAGTTTATTTTCTTATTTTTTTATTGATTTTTTTATCAACTATTTTAAATAAAAAATTTTTAAAGAGTAAATTTATTTTGTAAATAAAATTTATCGAAAATTTTTTATTTGAATTTTTGACTATAATTTTTATTTCTATAATTATCATACCAGCTTACAGTTTACTTTCTATTTTCGGCACTAAGTATTCATGTGAAGCATTGTACTCTAGTTTAAAGTTTGTAAAATCAAAATACAATTCCAAATTAACAAATGTCCATCTAACTGACTTGTTGCAAACTAGTTTAATCAATTTCATATCAAACTTTAAATATTTGACGAAACATAATTTTCCAATGCTATATATGTAATAAATAAATTGGTTTCATACATGTTTTTGTTTATTTTGAAATTTAAATCTTGAATTGTTACCTTTTAATATTGTATCAGTTTATGTTCTTGCAGAAAATCTCTATAGATATAATTAATAGCAAAACAAATGCATGTAATTTAAATTAGATTATTAGATTTTCTGCAAAAACATAAACTGATACAATATTAAAAGATAACAATTAAAGCTTTTATCAACGTCATACTTGGGCATCCCTGTTATACAACAATAAATAATTATTTAAATATATTAAAAATTATAAATTATTGACCGATTGGATTTACGTTCAATGTAATTTTTCAGGACCAAAGATACTCCCGCAATTTTTTCAACATTTTTGTTAATTGATTGAGTCATTTTGCACAAATCTATAATAAAAATTCCTTTTATACATTGAAAACAAAAGAATTTTGCATTATTGCAATAAAAAAAGAATATTAGAGTGATTCAAAAGTTTTTTTTGTTTTTCTATTCATATTTTCAAGATAAAAAAGCATGTAAACAGAACATATTTATTTCTACAATTCTGTTGTTTTGGAAGCAAAGAAATCGCGACACCTTTGTTCAACTTCTTCTACTGAATCAAACTGTCCCCTTTTGAGAAAATACGCAACTGATCGAAATAGGTGGTAGTCTCTGGGAGCAAAGTTGGGATTGTAAGCAGGGTGTGGCAAAACTTAGATCCCCTGCAGTTCTTGCACTTTACTACGAGTCAAACGTGCAGTATGTGCCGAAGCGTTGTCTCGTCGTCGAAAAACTCGATAGCAATTAACCAAAGTCAGGTAACGCTCATAGAGCATGACGTAGACCATGTCAAGGTGTTGAGTTTAGAGATTGGTATCCACAGTACGCCCCTCCGGAACCAACTCAAAAAGGATCACCCCCTCGAAATTCTACCATACACAGAACATAACTTTGCAATCGAAGCGTCCTTGTTTAACCACGAGTTGGACAGTCATCCTAAGATAGAGCCACTGATTCTCCTTGTTGGGCCTAAGGAAAAATATTTACTTTTCATCCACCGTCACGATCCTTCTGAAGAAGCGCATGTCATGGGAGTGAGGAAGCAATTCTTTGGAGAGATAATGTAGTGGTTATGCTTGAGTAACTGTCAGGTCGTGAGAATTTACTTGACACCGTTTAGTGACAAGGGCAAGCTGATGAAGATGACGTTGAATAGTGGGTTGTGAAAGATCAAGCTCTGCTGATAATCTCTGCGTGCTTGTGCAGGGCTGTTCCTCCACAGCTTGATATAGAGTGTCATCATCAACAACAAATGGTCGTTAAGAGCGAAGTTGATCTTCCAAATTGACGTCACCACTTTAGAAACGCTTGAACCACAACACTGACCGTACATTCACTATCTATTTCACACATTTCCCAAGCTGCAGCTGCTGCGTTGAAGCCTTTTTCATGTATGATCGCAAAAGGACTTGAATTCCGTATTTTTCGTTCTTTATATTCTGATAAAAATAAACAAATAAACTTTTTAATACACCATCACAATAGAAGGAGATTCGTCATGCCATACCACAATAAATAATATAAAAATCCATAATGTCAAAATAGATTATTCAAATAAAATAACTGTCACAATGTAAGGCAAAGACAATAGAAAAAACTTTTGAATCATCCTAACAATAAGAATTTCAAATTTAAAAAAAAAATATTTTACCACATTACAAAACTGTAGCAACAACACAATGAGAAACTCCAAGAACAATTTACTTCAAATCTAACAATCAATCATTCTGATCTAATCTATGTATATCGTTTGCAGTTCCAGACACATATATCACGACCAACCCAACAGACAGACATTTCTGGAAGCTCTGAGTCCCCAGAGACTTTTGAGGGTGAAGCCAAAACCCTGAGAGTGCTAGATTTTATATCATTTGTCTGCATTTTTCTGTGGTCGGATGCGCCTCCATCGCCTAC
>MQRK01253392.1:20696-31697 GCA_001938485.1 Girardia tigrina
GAGAGTATCATGTGAAGCATTGTTGATAAGATCATGTGATCCTAAAATCAATGTCCAAACAGCACTCTCAACTAATTTGTTAAGAGTTTTCGATTAGACTTACGTAAGTGATTACATAACCATTCATTTTCTTATATAAAAGCAATAAAAAAGAACATAATCAGTGATCTGATGATGACGGTTAAACCGTCGAAATATATTATCCTAAAATATATTTTTAAATGGCGTTTATTTGTTTTTAATAAAAAATTGCCATCTTTTTTCAAGTTTATTTGTAAAAAAAAATTAAATAAAGAATTTTTTCGAAACAAAATTTAAGAATTATTTAAAAATTTATTCCGTCATAAAATTGTTGGTGATTCCTTGGAAGTATTCTCCGAAATATTTGATGTTGTGTCCTATAGTTTTTCTTTAATATTTTTGATTATTTTATAATTATTTTTATTATTTATTATGTTGGGTGTATTTGTTGATGGGTCCCCACCAGTTTAAAAATTTAGATTAATTGAAAAATTTTGTCCCCCCGACAAAAATACACCGACGAAATGTTATCCCGATCATAAATCCACGACAAATTGTCGCCTCGACAAAAAATCCCGGATGAATTGTAGCGCGGACAAAAATCCCCGACGAATTGTCACCCAGATCATAAATCCCTGACGAATTGTGTCCCGACATATTTTCCAAGACCCGTCAGTCTTAGCATCAGTCTCGGTGATTCATCTCAACAAACTAACTCGTGTCGACTTAATCTCTTAAATCGATTTTCCGAATTTCTCTCTCTCTATTCATTAATTGACTGATTAATCGTACGTGGAATAATTATACAGTGTCATGCGGTTAACTGTAGTTAACCAGCATTTAAGAAAAAATGGTAGATTCTGATTTTTTCTTAATTAGGCTGATATATTTATTTGTTAAATTTAAAACAGTAAGATTTTTTATAATATTTATTTGCAGAACATTTATTACAAAAATGAAGATGTTTCTGCATTCAATCACCGTGGATATCGTTCTTCAGAATGCAGTCAACAAAGAATTTCTTCGGATGATGAAAGTAATTCGACATATCTTTGTTGCTTTCATTTGCTGCCACAGCCTCGATTTTCTCCTGCAAAACGACCAGCCTTTGGTGATGGCTTAGTGTCAGGAGGTTTGTTATTAGTTTGTCAGATGGTTTGTTATTGCTGTCCTGATTTCCCGCTTCATTTTTGCAAAAAATGCCTCAATTGGATTGAGGAATGGAGAATATGGCGGCAAATTGACCATTTCATGATTGGAGGCAGTATTGAAATGGATTCTCGCATTATGCTGGATTAAATAATGCGGTGTCCCTGGCAGAATGCTCGATAAATCGTTTATGAACGATTGATATTTGGCATGATCCACACTGCCACAGTATAATTTGAATAGCTGGAGAAAACCCCGATAGTTGTCGGGGTCGCGTTGAGTTGTTCAGGGATGTCGAAACTGGGACAATGATGATTTTCTTTTCGTACATTAAATATATGTTTTATATTGTCCGCCGTGTATTTTTATTCTATCATGTATACACATTTCTAATGAATAAACGAAATAGATATTCTATTCACTGTCTCTAATTACCGATACGACAGCATATACGTGCTGTGCTAGATTGACTCATCAAGCCCCTCTCAGCAATTAACTGCAGCTTGAACAGTTGCATTCTGCTTTTCATTACCCGTCATCGAAATTAGTCCATTTGATGGCACCGGTTTGACTACACAGCTTAATAAATTCTTTTAATAATTAAAAGAATTAAAATTTAATTGAAAAAATAGGGTTGAATAGTTTTTCTTTCCACCTCAAAAAAATATTTTTAACCGAAAAACCAATATCCAATTCAAAATTCAAACTGATTCTATAACCCCAGTTTCAGTTGATTCAACACGAGCGTCATCAGGATCTCCCTATTCATGTCTACTGAAAAGTTCATACTTATACAAAGGCCCAAAATTCATCTGTTCTTTCGCCAATCATTTTTTGCATCGTCGAGCATAAAATCCGGGTGATACTAAATGGGCTCTACCCACAAGCCCCGCATCAAAAGATAAGTGAAATTCCACAATTGATCCACTTGGTTTGAAGTACACAGCTCCTAAGACGAGGGAACGTTTCTAGTGTGCCAATGCACGAACTCTGGTTCGATTTCAGATTACTATTTCGAGAAAAAGGAAATAAGAGACCACCCAACCACCCATGGCCTTAGTGCGATAACCCCTTTTTACCATAAATCGATCGGATTGCTGCTCTTGCTGATCGTTTCAAAACCCTCCTCGGTGATCGCCCACGCAAGGATTTTCTGGCCATAGTCCAGTCACCAGCCTCTTCATTCGTGTTTTTAACCACGTCGTGGACCAGCTTCAACATGCTATTCTAGAATTCAGTGACCCGAAAAATGCGCGCACGACAAATGCGCTAAAAGGGGATTGCATACTGTTTTTGAAAATTTTTTATTATTGTTTCGTAAATGATAAAAATCATTTTTAAAATATAAATTTAGAAAATTTTTTTGAAAATAATTCAGTTTAGGGTTGGCATAATTTCATCTGTTGCTTGTCATCATCCTCCAATTTACACATTGGTCAATCATTTCGGTCGTGAACAGAACTTAACAGAGCAAACTATAAGTCGTATATTTAGTCAAATTAAGATTGTGTCTTTTGGGTAAATGTTTATTTGATAATAAATTTGTTGTGATAAATATAAGTTGTTTTAATTGATAGATCATCAATTAAAATCAGAGTTTGAAAATACATCGTATTGTAGCGATCGTCTTATTCATTTCAGTGTTTCATTTGTGTTTTTCATCTTTTGGTCCATTATATTAAATTTATATTTAAAAAATTATTTTTAGCATTAACGAATTAATGATAAAATATTCTCAAAAACATTTACTAAATTTATATTTTAAAAATTATTTTTAACATAATAATAAAAATTTTCAAAAACCTTATGAAATCATCTTTTTTTAGGTACCCTAGAATTTGTCTTTGAGTTCGATGTATTTCGCCACAATCACTCCATCTTTCGTAATTTTTAGAGAGTCCCACGATTTATCAAGAATCACGTTCATGTCTTTCTGGTTCATCGTCACTCCAAAGCACGAACTTTAATGATTTTGTCACCGTCCTCCTCCCAATATCGATTCCAATCTTTAGATCTTTGGTTTTTGGTTTCAGAGACTTGAGTCAAGGGATTCAGAGGATCAGTTCGGTTCCGCCACCACAAACTATACCATCCTCAATGGTCGCTCGAGTATCGTTCAGCGCGTCAGTGTACCGGTCCTTCTCGTTGATTTCGACCTCGCTACTGCCACCAACCTTAATCATAGCATTCCAATTCGACAACTTCAACAATCGCTCCGAAATTTTCTCTTTCTCGTAAGCCTTCGTCGAGAACTGTATTTCACTCCAAATCTTCGTAGCTTGCTTCTTGATCACCCCACGACCTTTCCTAATAAACGTATCGTACTTGCTCACAACGACGTCCTGCACTCGGACCAAATCGTGCAGCTGCACATCCTTGATCTTGTGCGTGTCTGCCTCATCCATGAAAACAATGTTTTAGTTGCGGCAGCCATGTAGCTCAGTGTGTTATTTTGATTATCATCAAGCCAGGATGCTTGCACCACGCACACCTGCAGCCAGAGCTTCAATCGATTCAGCAAGGGCGTCATCAGTGTCTCTACGTCCACGTCCTGGGCCACCAGCACGAGCGGGGTCGTCTCGCGATGCTTCATTTGAAGTGGAACCCGAATTGTGCACCTTGATTCCCTCGATCGCCCAGAGCTCATTGTGGAGCGTCTTGCTGTCTTTGACCATGCCGTCGTTCCCGACATTCTTCATCGCCTCCGAGATCAAATCATCAATTTTTCAGAAATTGTGACCACTTGGCTGTCTCCACGAACGTCCTCACTGGCTTCAACATCGCTTTTAGGCTGGCAACCCATACGTCGACCGTCGTCATTACTCCCGGCGTGAGTGAACAACTATAGTGAACAACTTTCCGCTAACGAGCAGCCCCCTCAGCAAGTCGAATAGCTTCATTCAATCGAACGTCACTACTGAAAGAATCTAGATCTATCAAAATAAGCAGTAAACCTCTTGATTTATATCACCTCTAGGTGCTGCTCAATCCCAATATTGATTGTTGCCCGATAGCTTGTAGCGTCAACACAGAGAGCAACTCTAAGAACAAGTTATTTCAAATCTAAAACCAACACCGGTTTTGGTATTTTAAAACTAATAAAAGTAAATAGATAAAATATGTTGAAATTTAATAAACATATGTGCTCTTGAACTTGTAAAGAATAAATCATAATCACGTCAAGTTGGCGTACTTAAAACATTCTTGCTTAAAAAGTACATAAAAATACGCGACCGTTATGAATAACATAATAGCTAAGAAGAACGCCCAGTTAACAGGTTAAAAAATCGTCGATTAATATAATTTAATCAATCGTATCGAATTTTAATTAATATTTAAATGTGTCTCACTATTGATGAAAACAGCATCTTTATCACTTATATCTTGACGGGCATCAAAATTGATCTTTGCTATTTGATCAGATTTATGAAATTCGATTAAATGATTGCGTACATCCGAAAGACTCAAAATCATGCCAATAACAGCACTGCAAGTTTCCTAGGAGTCGATTAATACATATTCAAATCGAAAACAACTTTACGAAATACCGTATTTGTTGGAATCTCAATGACTTGGGGTTTAACAGTCATATTTTCTGGGAATTGTGCTCCCATTGCGAATTTTTGTCCGTCCTTTGGTCCAAATTTAATTGATCCTGGTGATGTCTTTATACTTACATTTTTTATTTCGTTTTCTTTATCTTTAATTTCATTTAATTTACTGTCACTATTACTTGTGTTTTCATTTAATATTTTATTTATATCTTGTGATGATGCTTCTATTTCTATATCTTTTATTTCATTTTCTGTATATTTTAATTCCGCAATAACTGCAACAAATCCGATTATAAACTTTGGAAAATGTTGAGACACTTCTTCTTTATCGCGCCTAATAAAGATGTTGGAAATAAATGTTTTCAATTTGAATAAATAAAATAATTTTTTGTTATGTTAAACTCAAAAAATTACATTAACTATAGAAATTACATTTAAAAATTATTATCATTTATAATTACAAAAAATAAAATTCAAATGATTGTCATGGAATTTTGTGTAAAGTTTTAAAAGATATTTTTTTAATAGATATTTTAATAGATATTCTTTTTCATTACAATTTTAACTACATGATTTAATCAATTTTAAATGATAAAAGTTATACATAAGTAAATTTTTCTTATTATTCAATTGTTAGAAACGCGTTTTGATTGTAAGTATTTTAATTTAAATGAGGTCAGATAAATATTTTACTGATTCTCTTGCTTGAAATTTAATATATGGAATTTATAGATCTCACTTTGTTACAAATAGTATAAAAACTTTACAAAATTCTTATTTTGTTTAACTAATATAGTAAAATAAATATTTTTATATTATTTTTGATGTATTGTAAATTGTTGGGTATACAATCAAAATCTCGTTTTATTTTAATTTTTTAATCAACTACTAATTCTGACTCCAAATGAACAAAAGGTTTCTTCCAACAATAATATATGAAGAATGAACAAGACCTTTTAATAATAATTTATTCTGCAAACCACAATTGAAGTACAAATATAAATTCAACTTTTTCAGTACACTTCAATTCAAAGATCAAACTTCGATTAAACAGTTACTTACAACTTTTTAGTTCGAGCGATGCTAAACTATTTTTATTTAAAACTTAACTTCTCCTTTACAGGATACTGTTATTTTCGTAAAGTTTCAATTTTAATTTATAACCCTAACTTTTCTCCTTTACATGATACTTGAATTTTTTACCTTATATTATTAAAAATCAAAATTACCGCACATTTAGGCTTCTAAATCTTCTTTGAGTAATAATTTTTTTTGCCAGATATGACTGAAATAACTATTGCTTATATACTAATTTTTCCTAACCTTGAAAATTGAATAACTAAAACAATTCTCAAAATATTTACAAATATTTATAAATTTTAATAAAATACTGTTATATTAATCAAAAAATTATGAATTTTAACCAGCGAATTATTTTAAATTTTTAATTAGATTTAAAAATTAAATTTATATTTTTCGGAACCCCAACAAATCTTCCCTTATTGGAGAAATATTGTCCTCGATATTTAAATTAGAATGAAAGGCATTTATGGGATCCAGTGAGATACTAATAAATAATAGTAATATTGATTAGTAACAAGAATTAGAACGATAATAGTAATAAGAGTGATAATAATAATAAAATACAGGTATTACCAATAACTATAAAATGCTATGAATTACCAACTATAGTAGAAAAATAATAATCGTGCATAATAATAATAATCATATTAAATATTAATACTAATGAAAATAACAATAATAATAATACTATTAATTTTACGAATAATAATATTAATCATAACAATGATTATGAAACAGATGATAATAATAATAGCGATAAAGTAACTGTATAATAACTTTAATAATAATAATATGATTAAAAGATATCAATTATAGTAATTATAACAATGATTAAAGTCGTAATAACAATTAAATAATAATATTAATATCAATAATAATAATAATAATAAATATTCTTAATTGAAAATATTTTACCCCTTTAAAAAAAATTATCTTTATTTATAAAAATTTTAAAACGGGTGATGCGCCTTTGTCGGCGCACACCGAATCCCCCCGATTTTATTTCTTTTTATAATTAATCCCTCACAATTCATATGGGTTTCCTCATAAATTATCAATATTCTATCGGAATCCTTGTACTATTTTTTGTATTTAATTGCTATTCTAAATTTTCGTCGGTTGGATTACGCCTGGGGTAATATTTGACAAGCTTTACTTTATCACCAAGTAGGGAAATATTTTCTTCACAATCAAATTAATCCAAAAGAAATGAGACTCAACCCCGAGTCACCCCAATATACTGAGGCGGTGTCTTTGATGTTGTCTCTCTTTATTTCGTTCAATATTTAAAAAAAAACTTTATCAATACTATAAAATTCAAACAAATTATAAACATAAACTAAATATTTCAAAAAATTACGAACCTCAAAAATTTTTCTAGTAAGTATTTTTTTTCCTTTTAAAATCTTCCATCTTATTATAGTAACCTGTATAGGTGAAGGTTAGGGGGTAATAATTTTTTTTTCCTTTTTTTAGAATCGCAATCAATCAATCAATCCCAAGTCAGTACCAATCCACAACGTATTCAGTTAGTAAAGGGTTTAGATAGACATATTTCCGTTTATAACACGTTTTCCGGCATGATAAGTAAGAATAAGATAGGGGAAACTAAGGTTCTGACTGACAATTTAAGATTCCCAAATCGAATTCGAATTTCAGATTGGGAAATAGAAATGTTTTTAAGAATAGTTATTCACAAGGAACCAGTTCAGTTAACGAAAATTTTTGATAGAGAAATATGTGGTGACATTGAACTACATCAACCATCACAAGTACATATTTCTTTCCCGTTTTAGAAGGTAAAAAATGTGCAATATCCATTACAACTTCCTCAAATAATGTTTTATCATCTCGGGGTAAAAATGTCTCCTTAGATGGTGTTGTTAGTACCTTTCGTTTTGCACAAATAACACATTCTCTAGAAACTTTCTCAATTGTCTGTCGCATTTGTGGCCAGAAATAGATATCCCGCGTATATTCATACAACTTCTTATATCCTATGTGACATAAATCTTGATGAATGTACTGAATTAAGCGATGTTGAGCAGCTTCTGGGACAACCACGCGTTTTATATGTCCATCCCGATAGAACAGCAATTNNNCTTCTAATATCAAGTGATTAATGTGTTCCCACAAGGGACCTTGTAACTGATCTATTGAAGGTGGTTCATTAAGTTCTAATGAAGTAATAATTTTCAGAATATTTTTATCTTCTCGTTGGACGTCCTTGATATAGTGGAGATCCATCGTGTAACAAGTGTTTAAATACTTTACTTAACTCTTACTTGTTTTAGCTCCGTCATGTTTCGTTATACGTTGAGCGCACAATGCTTCTGACAATCTTGAGATCCCATCTGCATTTGAATGTTCTGATCCTTTCCTGTACTGTAAGTCATATTGAAAACCCGACAGATCTTCAATCCATGTCTGAAATTGAGAACTGAGTGGTTTGCTAGTCTTTGACATAAATAAAAGTGATTTATGATCGGTACGAGTCAAGAACTTTTTTCCATATAAATAATGCTTGAAATGCAGCATGTAATCTTTTAATGCTAGCAATTCCTTCTTGGTTACACAGTAGCCCTTTTCGTGCTCACTGAGGGTTCTCGATCCGTAAGCTATCACCCGTTCCGATCCATCTTCTTGAATTTGACTTAATACCCCTTCAATAGCAGAGAAGCTGACATCTGTATCTAGCACCATTTTTTGTTTAATATTAGGGAAGCATAATACCGGACTTGTAGAAAGACACTTTTTAAGTTCATCAAAACTGTCAGCACACTTCTGTGACCAGTAAAATTTCTCTTTAGCGACACTGGCCGCATATAAAGGCTTTAATATTTTAGCAAAATCTTTGATAAATAGCCGGTAGTAATTGGCAAGACCCAAAAAAGAACGCAATTGAGTTGCACCTTTTGGAACCGGGGCTTCATTAATCGATTTGATTTTATCTTCACATGTTTCTATTCCTTTGCTACTGGCTACATGTCCTAAAAATCTAACTTCAAACTCCTTCAAACGGCACTTCTAAGGATTGATTTTAAGACCTGCACTTGCAATACGACTAAAAACTTCCTCGAGCAGAACATCGTGACCCTTCTCAGAGGAACTGTACACTATAATATCATTCAAATACACAATCACTCCTTTATACAGCATATCGTGAAATATTTGATGCATTAAAGCTTGAAAAGTAGCTGGAGCAGTGCACAAACCAAAAGGTAAGCGATTGAAGCAAAATTGTCC
This sequence comes from Girardia tigrina, assembly GCA_001938485.1. Lineage (NCBI taxonomy): Eukaryota > Metazoa > Platyhelminthes > Tricladida > Dugesiidae > Girardia > Girardia tigrina. Next base: position 29,750 of record MQRK01253392.1, read on the forward strand.
AATTTTGGTACTAAAAGCGGTTTTAAATTTTGACTCCTCTGTCAACTCCACTTGGTAGTAAGCACTACCCAATTCGATAGAAGAGAACATAACTGCTCCACTCAGTGCATCCAAAAGGACGTAGATATCTGGCACTGGAAATGTGAATTTTTCTGTAATCGCGTTTAATGGTCGGAAATCCAAGCACATTCGAATATTATTATCCTTTTTCTTTACTACTACCAGCTGAGAGTTCCATGGACTTTGACACGGCTTTATGACTTGATTTGCTAATAACTGCTTTATCAGGATATTCACTTCAGTTTCCAAATGTAGAGGTAATCTTCTCTGATTTATGGCCACTGATGAACCAATTGTTTTAATGTGGTGTTTTAAAACCGTTGTGTGTCCCAAATCGAAAGTAGAAGCCATGAATATATCTCCATATTGTCGAATAAGGTTGTGGATATTCTTTGAAGCAAAAATATGAAGTGCTTTGTATACTCTCAACTGAGTATTTATCTGTACAGCTGCTTCTTGTGTTTCCATCACGAATACTTCTTTTAGATATACTCCAAACATCTTCATGATGTCTATGCCCCCGATAAAGACTGGTACTAAGCCCTTCACAAATATATACCTCTATTGTATTCTGTTTGTGACCCCATTGAACGTTGATTTTACTTTTACCTAAACATGTTCCACCGCCCGACGAAAAAACACCCATCAACTTCTCACTTGACGGCTTCAACGGTGGACCACCCATTTCCTTCCAACATGATACATCCATTACTGAAACGGAGGCTCCTGAATCCCACAACATCTCGAACTCTGTCCCATTGCATACATACCTGCTCCATAATCTACCATCTGTCTTCTGATACATCTTCTTATTCTTCTCTGTATTTTTTCTATCTCTGAAATTTATTTCCTTTATTGATGCAACCCGACGGACGAGATAGCTATCGTGAGTTGCGGACCATTTTTTTCTTGCTTCCCAAATTGAACTTCTGAGTTACTGTCTGAATCATTAAAATCATTGATGTATTCAATCAAATCTTCTTCTTCTTGTATGCATAAAATTGGTTGCGAGGTGGCTTCTTTCCTATTGGATTTGTGTATTTTATAACAATCTCGAAAATTATGACCTTCTTTCCCACAAAATAGGCATCTTCCATTTAAAGGACAATCAATTCTTCTATGTCCCGCTTGTCCGCAACAAAAACCGTGACCCGGTTTTAAAAGATCAGGTCGTGGTTCTTGTCTTCCCCAAGCTCTATAACAATATCTCTTGGCAATCGACTTCATTGATTCGTTCGGGAAATTTCGTTGTTGTTTCTAGAGTATTGGCTGATTATTGGAATTTTCATTTTTCATTATTAATTGTTTGTTTTCCTTTCCTGTGGTTGGTGAAATCCCATTTTCCGAGGTTGATAATTATCCATGTTTGGTTTTCTAACAGCATCAGAATATCTCATCCTATTTGGTAAAACTGCTGCGACTGATTTAGGAGTCAATTGCTCCAGCATACTAATTTGTACATACATTTTTGTACAACTGTTAAATAATATAGAATGAATCTTAGTTTTACAGGTAAAATTCTATTTTTTGTCCCCTTCAAGAATGAAAAGATCATCAAACATTGACCTAGAAAATGTCAGTACTAATTCCAAATCAACAGCTAATAACAAGGATAATAATGCTGGCAACGATTTTCAATCAAACACAGATTCTAATAGGTAATCGTGTAAAAGAGCTAACTGAAACTTATGTTTCAGTGAACTCTTAACGATATATTTAAATAAATAAAAATATAAAAATAAATTTTAACTAAATTATATTGTATAATAATACGATGGTGGGTCAATAAGTCCGTGACTTTTTGAATTTCTGACCTCGTTACTGAAAAGCAACACTGCTCCTGTCAACAGGCATGAGTCAGTTGACTCCTCTCAAAAATTTTAACTTG
>MQRK01253392.1:32900-49192 GCA_001938485.1 Girardia tigrina
TTGGACAAAGTGTATAGAGCTCAAGGGAGACTACGTTGAAAAATAAAATGATTTATTTATCAAAAAATCTGTGTTTTATTCCAAAAGTCACGGACTTATTGACCCGCCCTCGTATAATAGAATTACAGAAAGAAAATTTGGGTTATTGTTCGAAAAGTTATTGACGATATAATTGTGCTAATCGTCAACAAGATTGGTAGAAGACGCAGCAGTCGAATAATTCAGATTGCGTTTGGAATTGTTGATCGAGATGAAGAGACATCCTTGGGATAAGAATTGGTTGTTGAGTTTGTGGAATTTTTGTTGTTGATATTGAGGAGCGGCAGATGGCAGAGAGTGAGGATGAGATTCGATGAATTGAAATCGGAAATTGTTTTGTTTATTAGAATGGAACCAAATAGAGGTTTCACATTCAAAAACATGCTTTGAATAAAAAAGACAAAGAAATAATTAACATGTTTGGAATAAAAAAGACAATGAAATAATTACCATTGGATTAAGTTGAAATGCATTTGGAACTAAAAATTTTAAACGCACTATAATTCTCAAAAATGAAAAGTAACGTTGCTTTTAGATCAGTAACCTTCTATTTGTTAATAAAAATGTATAGATGAACGCTGTCATTTTTTAGATTTGTATAAAGAAATGGGTTTCTGATTTAAGAAAACCTCCAAATTACCAAAAAATAGTTAACAATGCACCATGCCACAGTACAACTGGCTTAAACCTTACCAAATTTGAATTATTATTCATGTCATTACATGCGACATCTAAAATGCAACCCCTAGAGACATGAATTATTTTATCATTTAATAGATGATATAAAAAACATTTAATAAAAAAGGTTATTTATCAAATATCAAAATAATCCTGAATCCTAAGTAAAACTGTCTTTAATAGAATATTTTAGACATTTGTTGGATGCTTATGTTTCGAGAGAGGTTATTAAAAATTGATATCGAAATCTGAAATTGCAGTTCTTTCAAGAAATGATGAAGAAAATGAATTTTTCATTAATTTAATTACGAAACTTGTCATTATTGATTAAATATCTTTTGAAGATTATCTATTTATCGAAAATTAAATGAACGAGGATTGTGAGGATAATAATGATGAAAATAAGGAAAATGAGACAGAGGATTAATGCATTATTCTAAAGAGTAGTAAATGGTCAGAAGTTGAAATAAGAGAGAAAAATATATCTGCCGGTGAGGTTGATTCCTACATTAAAGTATATTTTTTATTTAGAAAAAATAGAATGACGATTATATGAATAATAGAAATTCAGTGCTTTATAATAAAAAAAGAGCATTTGCAGAAATACTTAATTGTCAAAAAAGAAAAAAAAATTATTTTAAAATTTTACATACCTTTTTTGTCATTTTTTAGATCCTGAATGTGTGAAATTAGAGTTACATGTAATTCAAATTGAATAAAAATATAATTATTTAAACAAATTATTTCTTTTAGATAAAATTCCAAATTATAAATGTGCATTTTATTAAAATGAAGAATTTTATTGATTAGAAAAGATTTAATGGAAATAAAGTTGTAATATATTTAGTAATTTTTTATTTTGGAAATTTTTTTGAAAATATTTCGGGAGGGAGTTTGATTGCCTATATCCTTAGCTACGCCCCTGTATGAACCCACAAAAATTTAAAATAGAAATTAATAGTTTACATTTTTCTAAGACTTTTGATATCAATATTCGTATATCCATCTTCAATCGATTTAATTTAAAACGTTATTATTAAAACAAAATTACATAGATTAATCGGTACCACGGCAAAAGATATATATATATATATATATATATATATATACTTAATAATATTTTAATTCTTTTTATCTGAAAATATGTTATGTTATAATTGATTTCTAATTTTAAATGATTGTAAAATTGTAAATAAGTTAATTAATTTTATTAACAATTTTAAATAAAAAAACTGAAATAATATTTTTTTAATGATTAATATCTATCCATTCCTTCGATTTCCAGTCTTTGAGTTCAGTATTGACCTCCGTTTCATTCACTATGGATGGCACATATTCTGCAACGCTCTTGCACACCGGCGACGTCCGCCCTTCTTTCCACTGTCACGTCACTGACCAGAATGATCCGTCGAACACTGCTGTAAAATCCAAATCCACGATATAAGTCTGCTCCGCGCTCCTCGCTGTAATAGTCCTGATGATTGCTTGATTAGTCGAACCGCTTGCCGGTGACGCCACTGCGACTTTTGGCGGATCTCCTTGGGATTTTCCTACTATTCTACCGCCAAATTTGGGTTTCTATCCAACAACGTCAAAGTTCACTCCTCCGAGCATTGTGATTGCGTTAATCCCTAGAATCATCTCCATCCTTATTGGCTTAGAACTCTGAGTTAGCAGCACCCTGCATCTCAATATTGTCCCGATAACTCGAAGTCAACCCAGGCCCCATAATTTACGATTACTTGACCGAACAGTCTGATATATTTTGGATACCCGTTTGACTCAATTCAGCTGCACCATACGATGCTTCATCATGGTTACGGAGCACCCCATATGCATCAGTGCCCTCACGCACAACTGAGCATTAGAGCTCCCAAGGACCCACCCTGTGCAAAGCAGATGGCCTGTTAAGCTTTCCAAGATTTCTGATGGCGGTGAGGGTAGCTCGAGCAAAATTGATCTACTGCCCCGTATACTAAGCAAACACAGGTGTTCAAAATTGGTGAATGGTTTCTTCTCACTCCTGATTCCGCTGCATATTACCTCGAAAATTGGATCGGAAACATCACCTTTGATCGGCGCTGAAACCAATCTTCGTCGATGTTGCTGCGACTCTGCTGACTTCGTCTGAGCTCTGTCTTTTTCGAGCACGTGAAGTAGCGACAGTTATATTGGAATTAACTCACGCAACGTGTTTTTTTCTTCTCAGCCTCCTACACAAAATGCTTCGAATCGTCTACTGAGAGACCAACAAAAACGCTTACCACAAAACTGTTTTTGGGGATCTTGTATTAAGCGGATGACAGTTGCGAGCCGCCACACAGCCGATATGTATTATTCAATTGACTAGCCTGGTTGGAGGTTTCTCCAAAGAAACTCATCGTACGCTTTTTGTGGGTCAGATCCATACGCCTCCGTCAATCCAATTTTCACTCATTAGCTCTTCGTGCGGCCTTCCTGAGAATAGCTCGAAAACCCACCATTTCAAGAGCATCGGTAGAGTCAGCATTTTATCGTTGTTACGTATCGCCACTGTGGCCTGGAACCAAAATCGCTGCTTCCATTCAACATGCGGACCACGGGTTTGTTCACATATTACGTAACGCAAAAGGAGAGGGAGGGGTCAAAGATTTTGTTACGTTTTGTTACAGGGAGGGGGAGGAGGGGGCGAGATTTTGTTTCATAACTTTTAAATCATTTTCATGCCACTTGGAAGATTTTTAGATAAGTGTCATATTTAGGATGGCTACACCTAAAATTTTTCTGTTAATTCAATACCAAATAAAAAGTCACCTAATTTAAAGTTATTCGAAAATCTTTTGAAATTTATTCTCCTACTATATATAAAATATAAAAATACTTTAATATTGTTTCGTCTTTTCAATATTTTATATAAATGTTTTATAGCCATTTCATTTTAAATTGAGACTTTTTCAATTGAGATTTTTATTTTGATTTGAGTTTTTTACTTTTATTTACGATTTTTCATTTAATTTGGAGATTCTCGATTTTGATTTTGATTTTCTATTTATATTTGAAAATTTTGATTTAAATTCGGATTTTTTAAAATCATTTTTATAATTTTTACGATGATAATTTTGTCAATTTTATCGTTTTTTGTGTATTTTTGTAAATTCTATTTTTATTTTACAGTAAATAATACAAATATTGCTATTGAGTATATTCTTTATTCATGCGTATCCCATACAATCTCACAAGAACGAATATCGTCTAAATGATAATTGCTGAATTAAAATATATCGTATATGTTTTATGTTTACACATTTTAATTTATATTTTATTAGTTTTATGTTTTCTACCGTAATATTTGTATCTGATGTCGAATGATTTATTTTATATAGCTAAAATCAATTGATAAATAATTTTTTTATAAATAAATTAGACGTGCTGATACGCAAAATGAAAAATTACAAAACAAACTTAGGTTGATTAAAATTATTTTTCAAATTAAAAAAGTTTCAGTTATAGATATTAAAAAACCATGACTAAGATTATATTTATGCTGGGTGTATATGAGTATTGAAATTACTTATTACTTTCTGCAATACAATATACGGGTAATAAAAATCTGTTTTTATTACTATTATTTATTTATTTAAAAAATTAGAAATAAAACATGAAAAATATCTTTCAAAAGTAAATATAATTTTGATTTAAAAATAATGAAAATATATGTAAGTAAATACATTTAAAATATTGAAATAAACATGTATAATTAGATAAAACTAATAGCAATAAAAATAAAAAACTCAAATCAAAATAAAAATCTTAATTTAAAATGAAAATATCTCAAATTAAAATGAAAAAAATCATTTCTAAATGAAAAGTTCTCAATTTTAAATGAAAAAAAATCTAAATTTCAAATGAAAAATTCTCAATTTAACATGAAAAAATCTCAATTTAAAATGAAAAAATCTCAATTCAAAATGAAAAAATCTCAAATTTGTTTAATTAAGTACAAAAAAACATGTATTTATTTTTTTTTAATCGACTCCGGAAATATTATTTTAATTATTTCAAAATTGGTAATTTTTTATTTTTGTATATTTTCTAGTGTTACTAATTTATAATTTCCGAATGATGAATATAAAAGTTCTTTATGATCAGCTCTATAATGGATTTATGACAACATATCCATAAAAATCAAAGCAAGAAAAACAGAAGATGTGCAATGATTATTGGAATTCAATTAAGGCTAATGATAATTTCATTCAATTATTTGATGAAAAATTGAGCGATTTGAAAGATGTTAAAAAGCAAAGCAAGGAATCATTAAAAAAATTTTAACTTGCAGTCAAAAGCTTCAACTTCAAAGAGCGCACCACCAACCTCTGTTTTATCACAATTATTGACTACTCAAAATACAATTGCTTCAATCTATTCAGCTTCTAGTTCTGCAACATCAGTTGAAAGTGTGATAAAATGTCCAAAGCAGGTCGAAACCAATAATAAAATAAAAATCGTCCACAATGATATAACTGCTTTGTATTTACGTGATAAAGCAAACATGTTAACTTTGGATGAAAGAGAAATACTTAAAGCTTTAGAAAAAGAAAAGGCTTCCTTAAAAAAACAGATAAAAGATCTTTAAAACAACCAAAAATGACAAAAAGATTTCCGCCTTCAAAGAAAACGAAAAAATGAAGAAATTTTACTCTCCAACCCGGAATTGGCATCCCAATTGAAAATTCATACCAAGAAAGGCAAGCCTCCCGTTTCGGAGGAATATCAAGAATTGTTGTCAACCATAATAAAAATTGCAACGCATGGAGCTGCAGCAGATGAAAAAAGACGCTGTGAGAATTTACGTACTATGAAAACGTTGAATGATTTGACAAAAGCTTTACAAAATGAATTTTTTGATATAGGAAGATCAACTGTTTACTACCATTTACAACCAAGATATGTACGAACAATCGATGGAAATAAACATATTACGACTGTTCAGTTAAGCATATTAAGACAGAAAAAGTCTCACAAGTCTCATCCAGACTCAATGTTTTGTACTGCAACCATCAATAATTTAATGGAATTGGCTTCTTTTCTTGGACCTGGTGAAGTTACAATAATAAGCCAGGATGATAAAGCAAAAGTTCCTATTGGAATTTCAGCTGCAAATTGCCAAGCACCTGTACTAATGAACTTGGAATACCGTGTTTAGTTACCAGATCATAACTGGATTGTTGCTGAAAATCATAAATTGATACCTTCAGTGTACGCAGCACTCATATTGGACTCTGAAGGATATGGTCATAGAAAATGTATTCAATATTCAGGACCAACATATATTGCAACAAGGTCTGGTAAACATTCAAAGTCTACTGCCTATTCACATACACGAGACTTTGAAAGACTTTATGAAATTGATAGCTTCAAGCCTTTTTTGTATAATTTGAAAGGGGACTGTAAGCCTATAGTAATTTTATTGGTTGACGATGGTCCCGATGAAAATGCAAGATACCACAAAACCATTGAAATTGGAATCCATCATTTTATAAAACGAAATTTAGAAGCCTTGTTTATAACAACAAATGCACGCCATAGATCTGCCTTTAATCCTGTAGAGAGACACATGGCACCACTGTCAAGAAAATTATCTGGTTTGGTTTTACCTTTTGATCATTTTGGATCTCATTTAGATAATCATGACAGAACAACAGATTTAGCTTTAGAATATGAAAATTTTAAGTTTGCAGGTGAGATTTTAAGTGAAGTTTTTGGAAAAGTTTTTATTGATGGATTTGATACATTTGCTGAATTTATTGAAGAAGAATATTCAGAGATCAAAAGTTCAAACATTTTTCAAAAATCTCCAGGTTGGATTTCTAATCATCTTATGTCTACTCAGTACACGACTCAAATTTTAAAATGCAAAAATAGGTCCTGTTGTGCATCTACACGAGGAAATTAGGTAAAAGTAATTAATAAACAGTTTTTAACTGCTCCTATTCCTCGTGGTTATTCTCCAAAGATAGAATTTGTGACTGCTTTAAAAGAGAAATTCAAGTATTCATCTTTGTTTCAAAGTTTACATTTTGCGTCAAATGACATAGCGTATGACACACATTGTGCAACATTAAAAGATAAAATAGATGAACGAACTTGTAAGATATGCAGTATTTACTTTGCTTCACTGACATTGTTAAAACAGTATCGAATTGTGCACTCCTGAAAAGAAAATCATGGCACAGCTGAATTTAAACCAAAAAGGATTCTTAAACGTCGTAATAAAGAAGTACTTGCAATCATTGAAGAGACAAAAGGTTTTGAAAATGTCGAATGGATAGATGAGAATGAAGTTCCAGATGTTTGGATGGAACCAACAGAAGAAGAATTGACACATTTTCCTATAATAAGCATCGAAAAGCACGTTGAATGCCCTTGGCAGAATGTATAATAAATTTATTAAAATATGATTTTTTATCTTTTATAAATTTATTGGGAGTTTTATTTTTTAATTTTAATATTAGGCCACCAACTTATGATTATGGAACTTTGCCGACCATTTTTATGATAATAAGTTTAACCTATGATTTTTATATGAAAAAAATTTGTAACGTTACATCTGGAGGGGGGTGGGGGCTCCAAGGTTTTGTTACGGTCTGTTACAGGGAGGGAGGGGGTGTCTAAAAAATGATTATTTCGCGTTACGTATTATGCGAACAAACTGAAAATAGCCACAATAGTAATTGTATTTTGTGTGATTGTATTTGTATTGAAGAAAAGTATTTCCTTTGAAATAACAAGTTATATCAAAGGAAATACTTATCTTCAACACAAATACAATTACACTTGAACACCACGCAATTGTCAATTCAGCAAAGAAATCATTTAATCCACCACAAAAAGTAAGAATTTATTTTAAAAAATAAATTAATAATTTAGTTAGCAATTATAATTTTGAAAATGTTATTTGAAAATTATTAATTTTCTAATTTTAATAATTTCATATTTTTTAAAAGAATTTTCCATCTATAAAATAAGTTAAGTTATTTATAAATTAAGTTTTGTTCCATTTTATTAAGAAGTCAAATTAACGTCAAATTTAGTGATGAAAATACTGACAATAAAATTTTATATGGTAATTTTTTCAAAAAAAAATTAATTATTAAAATTATAAAAATAATGATTTATTCATGTTAAATTATTAAAATAAAACTTATTTAATTTATAAAAATTTCATATAAATTGGTAAATATTAAAATTATCCAGATTGTTAACTTAATTATTACTAATTTATAATTTATGTCGAAACATTTCAAGGTTAATAATTTAAACAATATATATATATATATCACAAATTATTATTTTTGGACAACACAAATTATTATTTTCAAATTTAATTATTCATATGGTTAATCAATTTACTAATAATTTGTATTATGTTACTTTTAGTATGAAATTATCACAACATTTTGAAAATATGTTAAAGTTAATTTATATAAGTGATTATTTAAGTTAATTTTGATTTAATTCATGATTGATTTTTTAATTTGCTAACCCTAACTATATTATTTCGTGTTTCGTTAGCATAATAATTTTAATATCTAATGTAATATTTTTTAATAATAACAAATATTAATATTTTTATTTTCTTTGAAATTTTTAATGCTTTTTGAAAATATTTTTCAATAGTATTTTTAATTTTTTATAATAAATTCATATTTTTAATTTAATACGTGAAAATAATATTAATATTGTATTATATTTTGTAATTTTTAAGTAATAAATTATTTACTTAATTGGTTAACGAATAATTTATTTAGTTATTCACTTACAATAAACTTAAATAATAATTCTTATTTTACTTAATTAAATAACATCAAATTAATTTAATTACCGTATTTATGGGACTATAAGCCGCACTCGCATATAAGTCGCATCCCATTTTTTTTAATATTTTTGAAAATTAAATTCAACAGCGTATAAGTTGCATTAGCATATAAGTCGCATATTTTTGTGACTTGAAAACTTGAATCATAAACTTATTTTAAATTATGCAAATGATGAAATCATTAAATTTAGATCAATATTTAATTTTGACAATAATTATTTTTGTTTTAATAAAATAATTTGAATTTAAAATCCACGTTAAAAATGAAGAAAACAAGAAGATCATTTACGGTCGAAAAAAATTGGAAATTATTGCTTATGCTAAAAAACATGGTAACAGAGAAGCAGAAAGAAAATTCAATATAAATGAAAAAAACATACGGGATTGGAGAAAATCGAAAAATCTTTTAAATGTAATGCAGAAAGAAAAGAAAGCAAAAAGAAGGGGATTTGCACATTGGCTCAATTTAGAAAAGACCGTTAAAAAGTATGTAATTGAGTAAATGGAGAAAGGGTTTAAAGTTTCTACAATTGAAATTAGATTAACAGCGAAAAAAAATGGTAAAATATGATTTTAATATAGAAAATTTTAAATGAACGAATGGTTGGTGCACAATATTTATGAAAAGAAATAATTTAAGCATGAGAGAAGTAACTTCAGTCAGACAATCGTTGTCAGCTGATTGGGAAGAAAAAAAGAATCATTTTTTATTTTTTATTAAAGATAAAAAGAAAGATATCGATTTGAAGCATCTTGGGAATGTGGATGAAGTTTCTGACTAACAATGAAGACTAAAAATGCCCAAAGAAAATTTTGCAAAACGCATTATTGTTGAAGTGAATGAAAATGGATACAAAAAAATGGATAAAAAGAAATGATTCCTTTTTAAAGCCAAAATCCCTTTTAATATACGATTCTGCTAAATATCATCTTATTGAGAAAGTTAAAAATGAAATCAAAAAATATTCTGAACTTGCAGTGATCCCTGGTAGCCTCACTAAAAGTCTTCAACCACTTGATCTATCAGTTAACAAATCGTTCAAATCTAAGCTAAAGATACATTGGGAAAATTGGATTATCAATGGTTGTCACATTTACAACAAAACGGGAAAAAATCAAAAGAGCTACATATTTAGAAACATGCGATTGGATTGTTAAAAGCTGGGAAGATGTTACACCACAGTGTATTAAAAATGGATTTAAGAAAGCAGGGATTCAAACTTATGATGAAAATATCGAAGGTAATGATGAATCAAAAATTGAAACTGGAAGTGAGGATAAATATATACAAGAAATCCAAACGGAATTTTTGCACATTTTCGAAACATTTGAAATAATAGATGATGAAGATTTTGATGGATTCGAGGAAATCGAATAATCTTAAAATAAATGTAGTGACCACAATTTATTAATTTAATTATTAATTTAATTTTAACAATTAAAACTTAATAACAAAAATTTATAAAAAATGCGAAATTTAATTTTTAAAAACAATGGAGTGAATCGATAACATTAGAACAGAAAAAAATGTCGGAAATTAATTCAAAAAAAATTATTTAAATTAATGTTGTTTTAATAATTTGTAATATTTTTAAATAATGTTGAAATAAATTTTTTTTGTACTGGAACGGGTTTTCAATTGCTCATTATTATATTTTCAACAAAAATCTGATTTTATTTTTTGCGACTGAAAAATCCGACGTTAATCGAATCCGATCGGTTACCACGAGAACTATATCCAAAAAACTGGACATGAACAATCAACTCTACAATCAAACCCATTTTTCAGCACCCGGATTCAACGTCTACGACTCGAAAATATATTCGTTTCCCGAGTCCGACCCGATTTTTCAATCGTCTAATATCAGCAACAATCACATCAACTCGACCAGGTTATTCAACCAGTCACTCTCGACCGGTTTCAATCTGTCTCAATTGGATCAATCAGCGGCCAACAACAACGGTAACAACATCACCAATCATTTCAACAGCACCAACGGCAAGGAATTCGATTTCCCCGTGCTATCATCGTGTCTCAGCTCGTTCGCCCTCAAATCGAATCGACGTCGTTCTGGATCTGTCGGGCAAGATGGCGGCCTCCACTATATCCCAACGCCATCCGAAACCGGTATGTTTTTATTATTTTTGAACAGTTTCTCGCGAAACAAACTCCAGGGTCACTGGTCGGAGATTAGACCCGTTGAGCCCACAGCGAGACGGCGCAGCGTCCCAACAACAATAAAATTATTGGTTTTGTTTTTATATATTGATGCTTTTATTTTTATATAAGTCGCACACAATTTTTTTTATTTTCATACTTTTTTTCATATAAGCCGCGGTTTATAGTCCGATAAATACGGTAATGATTCACAAAATTAATACGATGAAATAACCACATTGAAATTACTGGCGATGTAATTTAAACATAAAATAGATCAATAATTTCACGAATAAATATGAAATTAATAGAACTAACACATTATTTTCAAATACATTCTTTTTTTCGCCAACATACGTTATAACATAACTACCACGAATAATGTGTATAAATAAAAGTATCTGATACCATTTGTCTCCCTCTTCCGCTGAAGTAATATTATTATTAATAGATATTAATTATTATGATGCAAATACTCGATAAAAAGAATCCTTCATCAAATAATAATTCATTTTTTCCAAGAATTGATGAGTTGAAATCTAATGAAATAATAATGTAAAATAACAAAATAAAAATTGATTACAAAAAAGTAAATATTTTGGAGCACTTATGATTGAAAATGATTCAAATAATTGCTGTTCTTTGCGACATCGAATACACTTTTTGAATTATTACATTAATAAAATTCAGAAATAAAACCTCTTACTTCCCTGTTAATTTTTGACTTCTTTAAATATTGTTTGATTTTATCTGTGAATAAACCGTTCTTCTGAATATACAAGATTATATAATCAACTACTTTAATTATATATTTTATATACATAATCACAAAGAACTCGTACAGACATTCATGAAAATATACAACAAATAGAAAAAATTATATAATATTAATTCGAGAATTATGTTACAAAAAGCTTTTAACAAAGTCCCTTCTATGTTAACAATTTCGAAAATAGACCCGTGTATTTATTGTGGAATTATGGGGAAAAAAGAAACCATAAGAATTTGAAACATATGTATTGAAATGCTAGGTTGGAACTAGTGATGTTTTGTACAAAAAAAAGTTTTACTTACCTTCATTGAGGAATTTTACATTCTTAAAGACGGTATAACAATGATGTCACAACTTGTATCAACACTAGATTCAATCTTTGCGCAGTTCAAAGAAAAGCCCATTGACATATAATCGAGGACGGCTTAAGTTGACAAAATATTCATAGTTTTTCAAGAAAAAATTTCACTTTGTGAGGAATGTTTTAAATTGTTTGTATTTTTATGTTTTGAATATTGTATGTTGATTCGGATTTTGTCTCTCCTACCCAGATGGCTGAATGGTACTTTCTTAGATTCCTACTAATTGAAAATAATTTAATTTAATTTTAGAGTAAATATATATATATATTTCTTTTTCCCCAACCTAATATTTAAAATATTTTTCAAATTTAATTTCTAAATTTTTAAAATATAATATTTTATTTTTATAATGTAATTTAAAAATTTTATCTTTAATTGAAAAAAAATGTATTTATTCAATTTTAACCAATAAGATTTTTATAATTAATTTATATTATTATAATTTTTTCCATTTTTTTCAAAATAACAAGGTTGATATTAATCAAAAAATATGTCGAATAGCGAAAGTAGTTTGAATAATTGCTGTAATGACAATTCTGCTTGTGATATTAATAAATGTTCGAAAAATCATATTGATGTTGTTAATATGGCGACTACAGCTCATGTGACAACGATTATTATAGGATACGAAAAATTCCATGGATCCGAGTCGAAGTTAGAAGATTTAATAAAAAATTTCGAACGTTATGCCGTTATGGGTATAACAGAAAATAGAAGAATATTGATGGTTACGATGTTCATGATTGCATCAACAATCATAAAATATTTAATAACAGATGGAAATACTTATAAAGAAAAATCTAGAACGGCATTTGTGAAAGAAAAATCTCTGCTAATAAATATTCGAAAAATCATATTGATGTTGTTATTAGGCATTACACCATTTCTGTATATATATAAACCCTATTCATAATAATAATACCTTCATAGCACAATTAGAGATTAACGATAATCTCCAATTAATGGATGTTCTTTTGAAAATAATGAATGGTAGGTATGAAAAATAATGGTTTCAGAAATCAAATAGACATTTGATTTTATACAACATCAAAAAGTTACTGTAAAGAGAAATATGAAAATAGTTTAATGAAAGGATTAATTCACGGAGTCTGAACTCTTTCCTCTAGCTAAAAATGCATTTGATTGACTTGTCATTCTTAAGAAACGTTATCATATCCAGAACTGACTAACTCAATAATATTCTTTCTTTTCCTTGTAATTGCGAATTGAAAGAGTTATAACGATCCATAAATTCTATTAGAAAAGCTAAATTTTGCAACTAAACTGGATATTCCAACTTTTCTTGTTTTTCTCCCAACGAATTTAAAAATTGAACAATTTTAGGCAAAAGATTTTAAAATATTTTTAAAAAGCTTTCTTGGCTACGCCAAATGACATTGCAAAAAAGTAATAAATCTTCGTACTGGGAATCCTGTTCTTCTAGTTGAGTACGGATTCTGTACTACGGAACAGTTGCTTCGTTAAAGTATGGGCCCTAATTGAGTTAGTTATTTTCATAATATTTATATAAATTTTATTTTTATTTTTATAAATTATTTTATATAAAAAATATTGTAAAATTTACATGAAAATCATGTATTTGTCTATGTTTTTCAGTAATTTATGTAAATTTTTATATATACATTCTTACAAAACCTATAAATAGTTTACATATTATATATAGATTATAGCCTGCCTAGGCTTAATGTAGCCTGCCTAGGTGTAGTGCTACATATAACACATAGATTGCATTTACTTTGATGATTCAAGTTTCAGTGTGCTATATAACCATAATATATTACAATAGATAATAATATAATATATAACATGTAAAACACAGGAAACGAGAGATTGAAGGGCGTGATGCCAACCTCACAAAGCCTTGTTTCTTTTCGTGCAATACCTCTGATGATGTCCAGGTATTTATGTATACTCGAAGTATGATAAAAGTTCTGGCTTGCGATTATGTTGTGGCATTGAATCTGCAAGTAATTCGAAGGAATCGACAATGTCTTCTTCACATACATAGGCGAATACTTTGAGGTATCTGATCTTTCCCCATAACTTGTTGGTTTCATCATAGTTACTTCCCATAGCAAATTCAGGGACGTTGCATAATACTCAAAAACTTAAAGTTAAGTAATATCTTGGTACTCTATATGACTAAAATTTCTCTAAAAAAAGCGGTCATCGAAGCATTCTCAAAATTTGTTACTACAGTCCCTGGAGCCTGCATTAGGCATTATTTTTCTAATTTATATATATATATATATATATTAGGCTGCACCTGATTGCCCTGAATAATCGGTGGAATAACTCCTTACACGAATTAGAATGAATTATATAGAGTTGGTAAAATAAACTGGGGGTAACTTTAAAAGTACCATCCATGAACCAACAGTTGCTGCATCCGAACCAATTTAGTACTTGATTATTACCAAAAAAATAGAAATCGTTAATAGTCTCCATGAAGTCATATAATATTAACTCATTGTATAATGTTTGTTCTCAAACATTGTATCAGCAAGAAGAGATGATAAAAGTCTGCCAAAATCCATGATATCAGTTAACAGTTCTGTGTATAGTAGTTTTACTTGATAAATCCAGTAAAACAGATGGAAGTAAATTGATTAAATCCTTAGGGATTAAATATAGAGGATTAAGTGTCGCAGAATAAGTGTATGAACACCTACTATAGTAACTAGTTGAATTAAGGCAAAAAGCGAAATAATATAATAACTTGAAAATATTAAGATACCAATATTTGTATCTATCAAAGTGCTAAGATTTAACTTTAAGATAGCAAATAATTATTTAAAGTAGGATTTTATGCCAATTTTAGAGCTATACAGAGTATAAGAGATAATAACTTCATCTACAATAATTTAGCTATGCTAATAAAGTTGTTCTAAAAGATATTTGAGTTGAGATGATTTTTATAAATATTAATGTAGTGATAGTTTTGTATTTTTACTTTAAAATAAATAAATATGCATTACTATTTGAAAGTTTATTAAAAAAACTAACTTTAATATTCATACATATGGATCTTAATAGATAAAGGTCTTCTATAATCGTAATTTTACAGTTTTCACAAAATATTTTCTTTAAACATTTTCCAATTGATATATCTAATACAAATTTTCATTAATTCAATAATAAGATTTTATTAATATTATAAAAATATTTTACAACCGGAGTCTGTCTAAAAACCTAGAACTAGGCTTATGTTCGATATAAAAACCTCGGATATACCAAAACAACTTCCATTTGTTGCTTTTGTAATAAAGATTTCGATTTTAGTATTTTAGTATTAAAAAATCACAAATTTAATAATACTTATTCTCCACAATTTTCGAAAAATATGTTATTTTATAAATAATTCAGCTGCTAATGATTATAAGTGCAATTTGTGCAATGCTGAACATTAAGACAAAATAAGAATGTGATATTACATATGTAAAATTATATGTAAAATTGAATATTTCAAAATGAAATTTAGGTCGAGTTAACCTTGCAAAAATTTCTTCTGGTGTTGGAAGTAAGTGTTGATCAATCAAAATGTGCTCATGCATTTCCCGGTAATCCACGCACTATCTAATATCGCCACCTTTTGGCAACACCACAACTGGAGATAATTAACTCGAAGCATCCACGGGCTCAAATATTCCCTCTTGAAGTAATCTTCATATTTCCTTTTTATACTAATGGCTCCAATGCAAAAGGAATCCGCCTCGGTTTTTGTATAACACTATTTGGCAATGTGTCTTTAGACTTGATGTACAACCAAAAATTTTTATCAATAGCAAACTATCTTGACAACTTCATTCTTCCTCAAACGGTGGTACCGCTTCAATTGATCGTAAAACAGGAGTCTTCTCCTTCCATCCATTCCCAGCACGGCTGATATTTCTATACAAACAAACACGTTCAACAATATTTCACGTTCTTTAAAACGACATTTGATATTTTGGATCAAGCCAAACATTTCAATTTTTAAACCATCAAAATTGTTACATGAAACATTTGCCAATTTCTGAGTGGTACTTGAGCTAAATATCGAATGTATAGACTAGGTGAAATAATAAATATATCTGATCCAGTGTTCACCAAAAATTGTATTTGTACATCGCTGTTCTGCGTACAAACTACTAGCTTCACCATTGGTCTTTTCACCTTTTCTTGCACAATTTTTCAGCATGACAACCGTACCAATGTTAACTAGAACTGTGTTTTTAGGTAATGTTTTCCTACTTTTGCAAACTCTTGAAAAGTGTCCCAACCGTTGACACTTATTGCATTTGGCCTTTTCTGCTGGACAGTCATTGGCAGACTCCAAGTGTTTTTATGATCGACATCAATAACACACTTTGTTGATGTATGCTTTGTTCACCTCTGCATTACTTATTTCCTCCCGTTTACACTCAC
>MQRK01253394.1:14592-34884 GCA_001938485.1 Girardia tigrina
TCTATATTACGTGTTCTCAAATAGCTGCCGCACCCTGTAATTATAATTATGTAATTATAACACACAAAAAGATATGGTGTCTATATTACGTGTTCTCAAATAGCTGCCGCACCCTGTAAATGCAATAGCAAAAAGAAAATCTTATTACCTAAACATTATACCATTATGTATAGAAAATACCAATTCTAAAGACAACTTTTTACAAAATCTAAGTAAAATACCCAAAAGAAAAGGTTGGAGCATCGATTTTTCGAATATTTATTTGAACTTCATCAGAAACACTTTAAGAAATCATTATAAGAAGTCAGAAACAATCTTTTCAAATACTTTAAACATTTTATTCCAGACGATGTTGTCAACCTTTTTCATTAAAAGTTTTAAAAGGCATTGTTTATTGAAATTACAATGCGAATTTCTAAATATTATATACGAAAATCCGGATTTAATTTATTCACAGACCATGCGATGTAACTCTTATAAACAGATCATTCACATAAATGTCCACCCAAATAAAAGGCATCATTATTATTATTAATTAGAAAATTTTAATTTTTGATTAGAAAATTAATGGTCTCATAGAGATCAGTTTTAAAATAATTGAAATAAATGTTATAGAAATGAATCTCAGGTAAACCTTAATCAGTTTTTTATTCGATAATCATACTATAAAAATAACGAATACTCCAATTGTGAGAATTTTCGGCGTGGACAATAGAACCATAAATTTATGATCAAAACCAAAGATAAATACCATCAAATATTTGGTTATTTTCTTTTGAATCTTCAGGCACAATTTGCTGTTCTAATTATCTGGAAGGATACATATGAGAATAAGTAAATAGCCCTCCTAAATTATTGTTCCAGTGGCTGTAATTAACTCTAAAGAACATTGAAAATACCTTATTTATGAAGTCATATTCTAGTTTTGTGGTACTACTAATTATTTTTACTTAACAGTTATAATATTCTATATTTTTCTATTGAACTTGCTTAATATTTGAATATGCTATTAATTTTAAATTATTCTTATTCCTTTTCTTGTATCTTTTTCTAATATAAATAATAAATTTATCAACAATTAATCAATTTCGGATTAAAATAACTATATTAATGACTATATTATTTATATGCGTATTATTATTATTATTATTATTATTATTATTATTATTATTATTATTATTATTATTATTATTATTATTATTATGAAATATTATTATTACTATGAGGGGTTAATTTAAATTTTTATCTCGCCTGAATAGTTTATTATTTTTTTTAATTTAAAGGGTAAAATATTTTTATGTTAATATGCTTATCAATATTTTAAAATTAAAAATGATATAATAAAAGAAAATCATAAAAAAATAAAATATCTATTTAAAAATAAAAAATATCTTTTAATGTATCTATTAAATGTCTTAAAATTAAAAATATCAAGAAAACAAAAATATTAAATATTTATTTATAAATAAAAATATTTTTAATAAGTAATTTTAAAAAACTTTGAAATAAATTTTGAAAATAAAGTTTAAATAATTTTCGAAATAAATTTTGGTGTTAAAAAAATGAATCATGATATTGAGGTTGCAACCACTTATCACAATTACATAGAAAATCGTTTACAGTATTTAAAAATAAATATTTAACTTAACATTTTTATTGTGTGTAAAACATTTTCGATTCTAAATATTAGAAAATTTTGAATTTTTCTAATAAAATGAACTGTTAAAAGTCTTTCATATGAATTCATAAATATTAATGAATTTTAATAAAGTTCCACGCCGAGGTGTTTGGCCGCCTGTGTGCAAAATAATTTTCGGCCGCTCCCATTCTTGATTAAAAATTTTTTTATAATCAGAACGAAAATTCGATGCGGCTGTTCAGATTGACCACGTCATTATGTGGATTCGCTAGGGTTCCTCTGCAATTTCACATTTTGATCATACCATATCCGACAAACAAACAAACCCACTTTTTAGACAAATGTATTATTTATAACGAAAATTTGACAATTTATACAAAATTGATTTTTAGCAAAATAATTAGGAAATAAGTGAAATAAATAGTCATTTATCAAAAAAATTAATATGTTATTAGTATTATCATAAAAATTCTAACAAGAAATTTTTTACTTGACACGGTACTTTTTCAACAAGGTTTTGTACGGTGATAGTGGATATATTATTTAGCCTTATACCTGAATCGTCGAATATTGTATGTTTCAAAGTCTTCATCAGATGTTATTTCAATAGTTGAATTTTCAGGTAAGAATTCTTTAAAAATTTCAAATTCATTTGCATCGAGAGAAATGGTATTAACGTCAACAGAGTTTTCTGTTTCATTATTTAAAATAGATATTTCGTTACTTTCACTATCTGTTTCAGTAGACATGATAACGTTATTTTCTAATTCTTTTGTTGATATTTGATTTAATGACGTTGATGGTGTATTTTTAAAATATTTTGAAAGCGAATACTCCAAACCTGGATAGATTTAATTTTGTTTAAACGCTGTTTTTTTTATAATACGCTCCAGATAAACGTTTAATTTTTCTTTCGGACATACCTGGGGGTGACAATCATACAAATTATAAATTTCCAATTGTCATCATAATAACATTTGTTAACAAAAATATAGAATACATTACATTATACTTACGTAATTCTATATTATAATATTGTTTTCTAATATTAAAAATAATTATTGTTCGTTATAAATCAATTTATTGGAATGGCAAGACAAAACAGTTGTAAAAAATTCTTTCTTAACTTATTTCTTTCAAATAAAAAAATTTTAAATTTAAACAAGTTTAGTTTTTAATCATTTTTTCAATACGTTAAAATCTGTTAAAACATAAAAAATAACTTTTATTGTTATTGTAAATACTTTATAGTTTAATTTGGCCGCCCCTTTCGAATGGCCATCTGCGTGCGATGCACGCGTTGCACGCCCGTGTGACGCGGCCCTGTTAATAAATCTTACAAAGTTTGGATCAATTTTTAAGTTGAAGCATGAAAATTTCAAATATAATTTTAGTTTAATTGGAATTTGGGTATACTTAAAAAATACTTTTCTTTAGATGCAGCCATGGAATTGAATAATGTTAGAAAAGAAGAGATTATGTGAATTCAAATTTGTTTGACAAATAAAAAACTTATCATTTCAGATATGCAATGTTCAATCCTTCTAAACACCTTGAAATAAAGTCTTACATGACCCACTAAAAATATTCAAAAATGTTCTAATCATATAATATCCACCATCGGCTTAAAAAAATAAAAAGTACCATAAAAATTTTATTTATTGCATATTTCTTCAATTTCAAAAATTTTAACTTTAAATATTAATTTTTAAAATGTTTATGTTAAATAATTTGAACATTAAAAATGTAAGTTATAATTAATAATAGAATATTTTCTAATACAAAATATGAATTACAAAGACATTTCATCTATTTAAAATAGTCATTGTAATTTATTTTTAATTATTTTTACATTAATATTATTTTCAAAAATAAATTGACAAAATATTTCATTTATAATAATAATTTGTCTCCTGAATAAAAAATTCTTTTTTCTATTAACAAAGAACCGCTTTCTTTTGATATTATCAATTCAATTATTAAAATATAAAATATCACTGGCGAATTTTCATTGCCTGTTTTAATTAAAATAAATTTTTAAAAATAAAATTTAAATTTATTTTCAGAAAAATATAATTTTTTTAAATAAAATAAATATGTTAAATAAATTTCATAAATTGAGAAGATTTTTCGATAATTATTATTCGAAAAAACTAATTTGAAGAAGTTATTAATTAATAATTATCTATAGCATTTTAATTTCGAAAATTATTTAAAATAATAAAAAAATTTTCAAAATATTATATATTACATCTACTATGTTACAAGTTAAAAAGATTCAGTTTACCTTAAAAGTCTGAAGTGTTTTATGTCCCTTGAATGA
This sequence comes from Girardia tigrina, assembly GCA_001938485.1. Lineage (NCBI taxonomy): Eukaryota > Metazoa > Platyhelminthes > Tricladida > Dugesiidae > Girardia > Girardia tigrina. The sequence continues at coordinate 18,555 of MQRK01253394.1, forward strand.
TCCTTGTACCTATTTTCTAATATATCTGATAAAGTTTACTATATTATCATGTATTATGTTTATTTATTTTATTTGGTCCCAGACAAAATAATATATCAACTAAAATATTGATAAAACAGTCAAGAATGACAACTTGGTATCTTATTAGATCTGGTGATATACCGAGGTTATGATGAAAAATATCGAATATTAAAAGTCTAAATATTTAATATTTTTCATTCGCTTGAGATAATCAAATAATACGTTAATTAAAAAGGAAATATAGTGTTGAAAAGAATATTATTATTAATATAATAAAAGATAAATGTCATTTACAAATTGATAAAAATATAGTGGTTATCGATACTTTCAAGAATATGAAAATAATTAAACTACAAATTTTATTTATTTTATTACACTTCTTAAAATATTCTTATATTACTTGGAACATCTAAGCAAAATTTTATGTTCTACTATTAGTGATATTCCTCTCTTTTTATGTTGTGAATAAGTTAACATACGTTGGTAAATGCACAATAAATATGTTAAAAAGGTCACAGAAAGTTTATTTTACAAAATTTAGTATGCGTAAATTTTATAACCTTCAAAATATCTCCTCCTTGTATCGATGACTTAACCCAGTCATGTTTCCATTGTTCAAAACATTTATGGAAGTCATCGAAAGTCAAACTCTTTCTCTGCATCATCAGATAACGTTTTATTGCATCTACATCATTTAAGTATCACTCCCACATGACCCTTTTGCATTTTTGTAATTAAAAAAAAATCGCAGGAAGTTAAAACTGGCTGATAAGGAGATTATTCTAGCGATATGAAGACTGATCGATGGTAGCAGAATTAAAAAACTCGGTCTCATCGTGCTGGGTCCATTAAAAATAAATGATATTAATCGTGGAGATCATCATTTCAAATATATTAAAATACAATTAGAAATGTTCAAGTACAATAATTGTCAATTGATACTTTAAAAATGTAATTGAGAAATCTTTTTCAAATTATTAATTAAATCAAGAATTTTGTATTTTTTAATCAACAAAATAAGTTTGACAATGAGTAATAATATTAATAGCATCAAACATGAAAGTCGGTAATCGCTCAATGCAACGAAACGAAAAATATTCAGTCGAGGAACATAATCAGATTCATATATACTCACTATCAAATCAATGTACAGCCTAATTTTTACAAAATAAATATATCGATTTTCGGATGACATCAATTTGTTTTTCAAAATAAAAAAAATCATGAGAACATTATTTCGAAACCGAGATTTTAACTTTTAAATTGTTAACATTCGAGACATGAAATTAAAAAATTGTCATGAAACACAAATTATAAATTCGAACTTCAATCATATATCATAAGAAAACATAAATATAGAAGACATAAATTAAAAAAAATTATAATAAAAAAGTGAAAATTTTGGCCAATCAAAGTGAGTTTTTCTCTCTTTCCTCTATTCTAACCGGCACACACTCGCACACAACGGTAGTAGTGAAAACCCGAGAGTCACATGATTCGATTAATCAATAATAATAATAATTGTTCATTAAATTTAATTCAAAAAAATTTATTTTATTCTATAAAAAATTCTTAAGCTAATCAGAGTTTATTAATTTCGACGGTTTAACCGCCATCGTCAGAACAAATGATTTTTCAAATGAAATTTACTTATATAGTGCAGTTAATGATTATGCAATCAATGCGTAATCAGAAATTTTCTGGGTACGGGATATTACTTTGAAACGTATTGCATTATCTAACGCTTTCAAAATAGAATTTTTAAATATTTTAAACCCCTATGAATATGGTACAGTTAATTCAACCAATTCCCAAACTTTTATCATTAGTATTGCAAGATTGATCTTAAACATCTAAAATTTTAGTATTATATTTTTTGTCAATTAATTTCTCAATAGCTTCCCTCGTTAATTTCTAGTAATATCCCGTACCCAGAAAATTGAAAGAATGTTCGACAATAAATCTCCAACACCATTAGGAATGTGTTTGGATCTCATTTACCAATATATATGTAATGGGTGTAACACCACATACATTGGAGAGACTTCACGTCATCTCTGTAAGAGAATCCATGAACACAGTCGCAATGAAGGTGGAAATAACATTGCAGGACATAGAAGACTTTGTAAAGGAGATACAACTTCACAACACTTTAAAATTCTGTGCACTCATTTTAAAAATTATTGGGAGAGAGTGACATGTGAAGCGTTATATATAAGATCTTTGGATCCTAAAATTAACGTTCAAACTGCATTCTTTACAACTTTGTTGAGATTTTATAAATGATGTACTGATTACGTATTGATTGCATAATCATTAAATGTACTATATAAGTAAATTTCGTTTGAAAAATCATTTGTTCTGACGATGACGGCTGAACCGTCGAAATTAATAAACACTGATTGACTTAAGATTTTCTTATTTGATAATTTGCAAATTTTATTTCAATTTTTCACAATTATTTTATTCTCTTTTTTTATTTTTAATTTAATTGCTTTTACATAAGAAATAAACGATTATGTAATCACTTACATAAATCTAATCGAAAACTCTTAACAAATTACTTGAGAGTGCTGTTTGAACATTGATTTGTTGATCACATGATCTTATCAACAATGCTTCACATGACACTCTCTCCAAATAATTTATAAAATGCTTGCACAAAATCTTAAAATCATTTATGCTCATATTACAGTTACAAGTTTTTTTATGCTCAGTATTATTACTCTTTCCCCCTGATACGGAAACCCTGCCTCTACATGAAATTGGGGACGTCCGATTGTCAAGCAAATGGAAAGGTAAACAAATAAAAACAAAGGCATAATTTCAATTGCAATTAATGTCACTTTTTGATCAGAAAACACAAAGAGTTTGATTAAATAATTACAAATTGATGGAATTGTCTCAAAACAATGTTGATCATCCTGATTATAATGAACGTAGATGAGATCCTGAAAAATGTTATTTATCGTCGATAAAATCGAATTTTCGTTTTTAAATTCACTAATACTTGAAACTTGTTGGATTTAATTTAAACGTTTTATCATAAGTCTTTGTCAAACTGTCGATTGATGAAAACCAATTTGTTAATTTTGATGAAAGTAATTTTTTCATATCTCATTAGATTTATCGAAATAACGAAATAAAAGTGAAAATCGTATATTTGATGATATATTCTTTTTCACACAATATCAATTCAAATCGTAAATATTGAAAATAATTATCCATTTACAAATGAATAAATGTTTTTTACACTTTCATATATTTTTTGATTAATTAGTTTAATTATTTATTTAAGTTATTTATTTAATTTCTTTTACTTTATTCAAATTAACTTTATTTAATTAATTATTTTTATCAGTTAATTATTTATATTATTTAATTTATTAATATATTTTCTCTAAAAATATATCTAAATATCGGTTAAACCGATTAATTTTCGCTCCATCCCCCTCCTTGACTGTGTTCTTGGACTCATTTGCAGAGATGACGGGCAGTCTCTCCAATGTATGTGGCATTGCACCCATTACATGTGTATTTATAAACAATGTCTGAACACAAACCTAAAGGAGTATGTGATTTATTGCAAAACATATTCTCAACTTTAAAGGATTGAGATATAATTTTTAAATTTAATATATTATTTGTTGATTTCAAGATCGCATTCTTTAGGTGTTTAAAACCTTCGGAGTAAGCTAAGTTTAAGGTATACCCAGATGTAAAGCAGTTTTCAATGTTTAAACTATTAATTTTTTCATTATTATTTTTTTATTTTTCAATTATTTTATCTACAGTCTCACGAGTGAGTCTGTCTATGATTGACTTAAAGTAAGCGTTATTATTCAATAAGATACGCAATGTATCAATAATTTTAATAGATTTTGAAAACGTAGATGAAAGAGACCGAGAGCAATATTGTATATATTATTCTTAGGCTACATAATCGATGGTTTCCTGTAACGGAACATTAGTAAACAGACTCGATACATCAAAAAAACCATAAAATCTTTTTCGGTTCGTATTTCAAAATTATTTCATAATATATAATAAAGACAATAATTTAAACCCCAAACAGGATACTATTTTCCTTTTTACGGGTGAATACACTAGTAGTATATGATAATTATAAATGAAATAAATGTTTGGAAATTACCTACGAAGTTTACTTGTTTTACATTCAAAGTTTCATTACTCTATAATTTATTTTACGAGTCTATACGACTCTTAAGACGCTTCATCTACACCACATACAGTATTTATGTACAGCGATATGTTAACAATCTAGATATTAAATTGTACCATAAAAACATCATTTTAGCATACCGATCATAATTAACGCTCTTCAAAATGTTGAAGTAACTTAACATTCCAGTAAATAATTTACTGCAAAATTGTCATTAAATACAAAAATTATTTAAAGAACAATAACGTTTTTAAATCCATATATTAAATAAATTTATATTTCCTTTCGGTTTTAATCTATAGTTTAATTTCATCATACTTAATTTTAGGAATACTATAATAGATTTGGATAAGCATTCAATTCGTGTTTCCATTCTCCCATGTTTATATCACAAGTACTTTAAAACAGTGACATTTATTATTATTTTAAATGAAATGAAAATCTTTCTAATTACTTTTTAATCAAAAATATAAATATTTTTTTACATTTTTGTCAGTATTTTTCAGCAATCAAACTGAAATGAAATTCATTAGATAAAGCATCCGGTATATTAATAAACTTAGAAAATTTATATATATATATAAATATATATATATATATATATATATAGTTTATATTTGTAATAAAATTTTATTTAAATGTAAATATAAATAAAGCTTAACTAGTTTAATAAATATAATAAAAAATTATATAAAATAAATGACAAATGAAAAAAGTAATATCAACATATTTTTAAACATAAATATTCATTAGGAAAAAATATTGAACTACTTTTCTTAAATTGTGTTTTTTATCTTCTTTCAATCTGTTTAAACTTTATTTTCCAACTACTTTTTTTCCAATATTAACAATGTTAAATATAAACAGTTAAAAATACAGATAATTATTTATCGGTGTTTATTTATAAAGAAATGTTTCCTATTTTGTGGTTCTTTATTTTTTAAAGTTGAGAGTTTTCTTACAAGCAATTGAATATTTTTGTTAAATTTTGAAAACTATCGCATTATACTTTATCAATATAATTAGTATTAATCAAATATTCTTAACTATATAAAAGACAATATTCATTTCGTGTTGATTTAACCTGATGACCAAGTCAGGGTCGGGGTTAAGGTTCGTGACGACATGTGTTATCCGTTCAGGGAACGATTTAAATTAGTAATAATTAAGTGATATTTTTTTCAAATAAACATTGATTTGTTGTACAACTACAAATCTTACTATTGAACAAATAAAAAATGTGCATATGTTCTTATTGCAATGTGCTTTTTGACTCCATGTTGTGTTACAGAACTGAATATTCTCTCCAGATCAAAATTCGAGACATCTAGCCAAATTGGTCCATAGTTTGATTTTAATTTTTTGTGATGTCAATTCGAAGAAATTCGTATTTATTTCTAATTAAAAAATTAAGCTGTAGTTAAGTTGTAGTATCTTGACATTGAGGAATATTTAAAATTTGGTATGTTGAAATTTGTATGTTGAGTTTAGTATTTGGCAATGTGCTTCTCCCATCAGAGATAAATTAGTATTTTGGATGTTCATGATGATTACTTGTTCGAGCAGAATTTGTATTTTAAATCACAACATAATTTATTTCAAAATTTAAACTATTAAAATATTAAAACTTAAAATATTAAGCATTTTAAATGTTTAAAATTTTAATAAAGTAAATAAGTTTAAACTGAATTTTAAATAGATTAAATAAAAGAATTTGAAAATTAAAATCATTTTTAAAATAAAATTTTAAAGTAAAATTTTAAAAATAAAATCAGAAAATAACTTAAAAGTATAAAATGAAAATTTGTTCACATAATTATTTAAAATGATTCATAATCAAAAATCTTATCAATTTAGCAAGATATCAAAGTACGAAAGTTCTACGGAGAATTGTCTCAGAGATAATTCAAACTGTGATAAAAATAAGTGTGAAAAATCAGATTGGTGTTCTTAATAGATATCCACGACAAAACATCAATGTTCGCCTAAATGATAACTTTTGATGAATTTTCGTTTAAGAGGGGTTGAAAGTGTTCAAAAGTTTCAATCAATAGATAAATGGAAGAATGTTAAGAATAATATTTTAACAAAATAATATGAAAACATAGATGATCAAGAAAACCTTGAACTTCACCTAATGTCATATTTAGATCAATCGGTCATTCAGAATGTAGTAAAAATTGAGTTTCAATCCTTGCGGTGAATTACATATTTTTTTTAATCTATTTAAATGTATAATTCTGATAATAATTCTGAATATAAACTTTATTATAAAAATATATTATTGTTTGTTAAACAAACATTTATTTAATTTGCATTCCTTTCAAAGGAATTTTATTTATGATTTGCTTCAATAAACATTGTTCATACGGTATATAAACAATTTCGGTTCCGTGAAGTCATACTTTTGTTTTATTTGTAATTGTATAAAATATAATCATTTAGAAAAGTAATTAATCACGTTCAGCTAAAATATAAATAAATGAGATAAATACAAAAATAATTAAAATAATATCTGAATTTAAAAAAGATTAAAAAAAATATTATTATTTATTAGTATTATTACAATCGGATTATTATAATATTATTATTGGATAATATTATTACTGCTCGACGGCTTTCATGAATTTCTTCAGAAACATATTGTTTATTGCTTATAAATTTCTGAATTAGTTAATATTAAAATATTTGTTTCAAAGTTTAATTTTAGGTTTTCTTATCTTTAGTAATTACTGATAATTTTAATAATTTTCGTGATATTGCATAAGAACGAATTTTATCGGCTATTTTAAAAATTGATCATCATCCCAATATAACTATTAACAAAAATATATAAATATATGAGGCAAGAATGTTTTCATCAAAGAAAAATGAAAAGAAGTACATATTTTCTCAGATAAGTCCATGGACGCGTACGTGTGTAGTAGGTTTTGCTGTGGAACGGACTGAAGCTGGAATGAAAAAACAACTTCATTATGGCCAAAACAAAAGTGTCACCGACGAAGCCAATATCAATTCCAAAGTTGGAATTACTAGGTGCTTGTTTAAGTGTGAAAGCAGCACGAAAGATTTCCAAATTAATTGGTATAGATATTTCGAAGTTCGTATTCTTGTATGATAGTGAAGATATGTTATACTGAATCACACAGCATGACAAGCAGTATAAAACGTTGTTCGCAAATAAAATCGGGTTCATTCAGCAGATCAACGCGAGATAATGGAAATTTCTACCATCGGATCCTAATGCAGACGATTTTGGTTGTCTCAAAAGATTAAGGCTGATAATTATTTAAAATTGAATTCGTGATACCAATTTTTGAAGAAGAAAGAAGGTCACTAATTCGTTTGTCAACTCAAGTTGAAGATGATAAAGCCTATTAGATTCCAAACTGCTTGATACCAGAAACATTCTAATTGGAAACGATTGACTCAAGTAAGAGCAGTATTTATGTGTTTTATACGAAACATCCGGAGGAAGAAGGATGGTAGAATAATTGGTTAGTTGATTTCAAAAGAACTACAAGAAACTGGGTTTCACAAAAAATTGCTAATAAAATCAGAAACAATGAATAAAGCTCAAATCGATAATATGATGTTGCTATAATAATAAAAAAGTTACATCATAGAAGTTATGAACTTATGTTTGAAGACAGTAAAACATAAGAAGCATAATGGCTGAAACCGTTCAAACAGAGGGAGGTCTAAGGTTTGTCTAAAAGTATAAATGTTTGAATAAAATGTCTAATGTAAATGTATTCTTGTATGATGTGAATTACAATGCGAACTCTCCAAAACAATTATTATTTTTGGAAATTGTCTTAAAATTAAATTAATTAATTTAGAATTGGAAAAAAGACTGTTTGCTTAAATATTGGTTGTTTCTCGCAGAGTTTTTAAATCTAAAATCAAAGACCGATTATAGATTTTTTTCATAAAAATAAACATTAATGAGAATCAGTTTTGTGTTCTGAATACATTATAAAGAGAAAATGTAAAAAATTGTCTTTTACAGATGAGTCTAACTTTTTTAACAAAACTGTGTCAAAATATAATATAATTTTTATGAAAAATTTTTCAAAGATATTAAACAATGTAATTATGTCACTGATGACATAACAATCTAATCAAAATATTAAATTTGTTAAAAATTTGGATTGACTCAATTATCATATGATTTGTATGTTAACGTTGCACGTGCGACTTTCCTTCTTACGTGTTCTTCATTTGCTTCACCATGATGTAAAGATTATAAATCATGGTGAAGCAAATAAAGAACACGTAAGAATGAAAATCGCTTACCTAATACGTCTTTCTAATGTAAAATATTATTATTCAAACTTCTGCAACTGATTAGTTAACTTAAAGTCTCACGTTGATTATAATGATTCAATAGCGTCTCATAGTGACAAAAAGTAGATTAAAATAAGCAAATTTGTGTGACTGATATCATTCAAAAATAAAGAACAGTTATTTCAAAAATCGTTTGAAATATTTTTCAACTTACTGTCTGGAACCCCGTGTTCTTGCATATTGGTCAGCAGAGCCTGGGCCGTTGTCAGCTCCTCCCTTAGTTTGACTCCTTGTTGACATCGTTGATAATATGCAGTTTTCGTTTTCAACATTGTATTTTCTGCATCCATCATTTTCTTACAGTCGGATTTCCATTTATCTTTATAATATTTTCTTGTTTTACTAAATTCTGTTCTTTGACGATTTATTACCTGAAATAAAAAATATTCGTTATTTAATTCATTCATGAATTTTTGATTTTTCAAAAATATCATTGAAAATATCATTAAAAAATGTTGAAATATAAATAAAAAGTACTGAAATATATAATAATATTCTGTGAATTATAAATTTCAAAATGTAATTAGAAAAGAAAGATTTTTAATATTACAAAAAAACTGAAAAGGAAATATGTGATAGAAAATCGATTGACTGTGGCAAAGAAAAGAATTCCATTCAAAGATTATCTGTACAAATTATGATTAAATTGCACGTAATTTTCCAATGTAAATTTGTCGAGAATATGTAAATCAGTTATTCAAATGTCGCGGAATCTCGAGACTTCAGTTTAAGCAAAGAGAGTAATTCCATACAATTCGCGACATCTAACACAACTCATCATCTCCAGACGGAATTCTACAATGTTTATTCTATCTGCTTATTTAAATTCAGTTCTTGAGTGTTTCTTTTGAACATTCGTTAATAAACATATTAAGTTTGATTAAATTGTAGTTATTTTATTAGAAATTATTACTATAAATTTATTAATCTCATCGTTGTTGACATGCAAATATAGTTTGGAAATAATGATAATTGATTGTAAAAATTGTCACGTCATATTTCGACAATTTTGCATAAATATTTACAACTTCATTATTTGCTTCAATACCTTTAAACTACTTAAAGGTTACAATAAGAGGAGAATACTGGTAGTGCAGTAGTGAGACCGTGGACAGGTGGCGACTAAAGAAACGGATTCGAGAAACGCTGCAGCATTATTACAATGCTCTTGCGCAGAGAGTTTGCGTTATGATGTATTTTCTGATCACATACACATCCAGGAAGTCAGTCACCAACAATACAGTCCGGGCTTAACCCCTTCAACTTCTTTGTGCTTTCAATTGTGAAGCGCATTATGCACGGGATTATTACAAGTCACCTAACGATGTAATGAAGTCATTCACGGAGGTTTGTGGAATAATTATCCGATTTGGAGAAAGCTATCACCTGGAACAAGTGGTTTGTGAGCATACAAATTTGAATAGAATTAAACAAAACATTTAATGCTTAAACTTTAGCCGTAAACTTATTTCTCCCACTTAATGTAATCATACATGTTTGGGATTTTTTGGTGAACTTTAAATTTTTGAAATTTTTAAATTGAAAATCATATTTATAGTTAAGATCAATATTTTACACTAGTTTTAGAAAATCAAATTAAAAAAAAATTGTAAGTCTAATTAAAATGAATGTTCTATTCAAATATTTTGAAGATCTAAATTATATTTAAGTTAATAAACATTGTAAGAATAAAACAAAAAATGATTTATATAAAACGTAATAAAATAAAATTTCCAAATATCGATGTTATTTATATTTAGAATTTTAAAATCTGGTTTATGCAAACTGAAATGCTGGTCCTCATAAATTTGTTTGTAAAATGCCATATGTAATAGAAAAAGTTTGCGAATTAATGGATCTTGGATTTTAATCTGGAACCCAGTAATATAAAATGTGTTATTCTTTAAAAAATTGATATATTGATATATAAAGTGATATTTTTTTAGTGATACCAAGATCTTGATTTTTACACCACTTATCTTTAATACCTTATGAATTTTAAAAATTGTTTATTTGATTTTTATTTACATTTTGCCAAATTTTGAGATATCAATATTTTTTCTTACCGGAAATACTTTATAAAATATTTGGTATTCTTGCATAAAACGTTATTAAATGGTCTGAAAAGATTTTTTTGAATATTTAAACACCACGTCTTTGAATTACAAATATTGTATTGTAAATTAAAAACTATAAAAAAAGAAACGTCTTTCCAAATAATAAACACCAATTTTCGCTAATTATGAATATAAAATAAATCAAAAATCGATAAAAATCTAGTTTTTGTTACATAAAAGAAGTAGTTATTATTTCCGGCTTGGATGATTTCATAAAATTGATATTTAAGAAACTTCAAAAACAAATGATCTGATGGATTTGATATGCAAAACTTTATTTTAACAAAATATTTTCCAGTCAATATTTTAAAACAATACAATTTAAAATAATCATTTTTAAATTAGTTCCGTTTCTCTAAAATGTCTAGCTTTTCATACTCAAAACGCAATGCCGGAACATGTAAGAGGCCACACATGGCATTTACCCACCGTCGTAGACAAGTGTCTGAATACAAAGTGTCTGTCGATAAAAAGCAGCAGCAGTTATCACTTTAAAATACATATAATTATGTTTCTTGTCGATAAACTTTTAACGAATTTTAAATGGTATTTTATATTTTTTTGTATTAACAAAATAAATGATGGATGTTCACAAGTTTAAAAATCTTTGTTTTGAATACAAATTAGTCAATAATTGATATGTAAATTTCAAACAAATACTTTCACATTAAATACAGCTACTATTAATATAAATAAATCTAATAAATATAAAAATATAATTAGAGTAAATAAGTATATTTATTAATAATACTATCAATAAATATAAGTGCGTTGTTGCCGCACGGGCCAATTTTATTGACTTTATCCAACTTGGTGAATTCCATAAATATTTAAAAATGATAAAAAAACATATTCTACAATATTTATAAAAGGACTCTGTTTAAGTCGAAAGTATCCAAACAAGTATCAAGTTCAAAATGATTGTGAATTAATTAACTTCTAGACCAGAGATAAGCAACCTTGTAGACTTTGAAGGTCGACCGATAAAAATATAAAACGAAGGTCTGTATTCATTTCACTCAGTTTCATGACATCATTCATCATCTTATTTTATGAAGACTGGTGATCAATATACATTGCATTTCTAACAACCTTCAAGGAAAATGTTATCCACCTCTGATCAAGATTTTTTAGTCTATTACTCATTCAAGTTCATAATGAATTTAGATGAGTCGTTCACCAAAAGAGTTGATGAATTAGATTATTAATTTACTGTGTCGCTCAAATTAATCCGTCAGGACATTTTTTTCATATTATTTAAATTTATACAAAATTTACCAAACCAACCATTCTTGAAATTTTACATGTAACTAACTTAAACATTGAGTCAATTTATCAATAAAAAGATCTCATAAAAAATAAAAATTGAAATATTTATGTAAGATTTTCAAAAAAATTGGTCGCTCAATTTAATCCGTCATTGCGTCATATCAATAAAAGTTTATCATTTCTGTAAAAATTTATTAAATTATAATTACATTATTGTTTAAGAAACCAAGACAATGAAAATCCTAATAAAATTTTATTAGAAAAAGACAGACAGAATAAGGGTTATTAATATTTTATGGGTCCTCCTTTTGCATCAATACAAGCTTGAATTCGTCGAGGTATACCCTCAATGAGACCATGACAAGCAGCCTTAATGTCCGGATCATTGCTCCATATATCTTTTATTGTATTTATGAGTTCTTCTTTGGTATTTATATGCACAATGTGAACTTTTCTTTTGACAAAAGCCCATAAATTCTCTATTGGAGAGATATCTGGGCTATATGGAGGCCATTTTAAGATAGTAATGTTCTGGCTTTCTAAAAATGAAGTCACAGACTTTGACTTATGACACGGAGCATTATCCTGCTGAAAAATATCAATCCCAAATGAATGGCGTTCATTCATTAAGGGTAACAGGTTCTTTTTAAGGATATTTATGTACTTTTCTGAATTCATGGTTCCTTCAACTATTTCTGAGGCTCCTGTTCCATCTTTTGAAAAGCAACCCCAGACCATAATTCGTTTAAGAAATGATCGATGTTGCCTTGTGTGTTCATTTTGAATTAGTTGGTCCTTTCTTTTCTTATATATTGTGCTCGTGGAGGACATATATCAAAAGCAGATTCATCGGAAAAAAGAACCAAAAATTTAATGAAAAAAATTATTATGTAATATAACCATTATTTATTCTACCTTCTTCCAAAGAAAAACATCCCACTTTTCGTACAATTTACACCATTTATATCGTACATCTTTTTGGCGTTTAGACAGTGAAGGTGATATTAGAGGTCGATATGAAGATAAACCACTTCTTATTAATGATCGTTTGATGGTATTAAGACTCACATTCATGGCATTCAAACCAACAGCAGTTTGTATTGTCTTTGAGGTTGCTTTAGGATTTATCAAAGCTTGCTTCGCGAGTGCCCTGTCAATTCGATCAGACAGTTTTCTTTTTCTACCACATTTTCTATTTCGTTGCGCTCCAATTTGACCGGTTTCTTTGTATCTTTTTATGACACCCGATATCGTTGATAGAGATATCAGTATCCAATGAAATTTGGAATCTGTCTCTTCTTCTCATGATATTTTTTAATAATTATTTCACGGATAGATAGTGGTGTATCCATAAGGGCAGAATCTTATTAAATAATATAAATGATCAGTATCATGTATAATAAAAAAACAATTTTATTGATATGACGTAATGATGGATTAAATTGAGCGACCAATTTTTTGAAAATCTTACATAAATATTTCAATTTTTATTTTTTATGAGATATTTTTATTGATAAATTGACTCAATGTTTAAGTTAGTTACATGTAAAATTTCAAGAATGGTTGGTTTGGTAAATTTTGTATAAATTTAAATAATATGAAAAAAAAATGTACTGACGGATTAATTTGAGCGACACTGCAGTTGTTCGTAAAATATTTAATTATACGATGGGTGATCCAAAAGTAATGATAAACTGTTATTTCTAGGACACACAAAAATAAAAATGAAGTGTCCTCTACTTGCCAAGGTACCCACTAGTTCAGTAAAAAAATCACTAAAATAGGCCTGGATATACATTCATTTGAATACGAACTGCCGAGGAGTGAACATCAAAATGGAAAAAAACGAAATCAAAGCTGTAATCAAATACCTCTACTTGAAAAAAAACGTAAAGGAACAATTTTACGAATGCTTCTTGAATATTCAATTGAAAATATTATCCGAACCTGTTTCAATACCAAAAAAAACCGAATTTCCTTTACTGCAAACAAACAAAAATTATTGCGGTACTTAAATTATGATTTAAATCCACGCCACAATTGTCGCGATTATTAATTTCCATTTTTCTGTGATAAAAATTGGAACATAAATATTTTTGAAACATAAATATTTAAATTAGTAATAAAATTTCTGATAAATAAAATCCATTTGAGATCAAATCCCATTTGAGGATAATTGCACAATAAGTTTCATCAGACTCCTTTCTCCCAAACGATATCTGTCTCGCAATGAGTAACAATTAATCAAATCCTTATTAAATCAAAAATGAAATGATTTATATTCAGAACGAAATATTCATAGAAATCATATTTAAATTGGAAAACAAATTATAATTTTTAAAATTTAATATTTTCATAAAAAAACTTAGATAAAAGAAAATATTTGCAAGATTTGTTTATGTACAAAATGTATGGATATTTAATAGATTTAGATAATTATTTTATTATCAATTTATATATTAGGTGGACCAGAAAGTCATGTCCTTTTTATACATTAAATTCAAACATATAAGTTGTAAATTTTTTTTTATTTTTAATCAATGATATGATCACCCTCGTTATTAACAACCTTTTGTCATCGAGTGAGTGAAATTTTCAATGCCTGATCGATAGAAATCGATTGGTTTTTGAGCAAAATATGTGGGGATGACATTTTTCATATTATCCAAATTTTCGATTTTTTCACATATAAAGTGTTGTAGCGACCTAAACAAATGGAAATCTGATGGTGCAATGTCGGTAGAGTATGGTGGGTGTAGGAGTACCTCCCACCTCAATTTGTTAATTTTTTCAAGCGTTTGTCTTACGGAGTGCGGTATTGCATTATCGTGATGTCAAATAACATCTTTTCTGTTGACAATAACTGGATACTATTCAATTGAAGATCAATTCGTTCGATCAAATTGTTCACAGTAAAGGTCTGCCATTCAAAGTTTGTCTAGATTTCCGCAATTCAAAATGAACGACTCCGCGAATACTCCATCAAACACACAAAATCACTTTTCGGGATATTGTATGGTACCCGTGCTGACATTTAATCGCATTGTCAGTTGTCTGGTAGTGATTCGTCGCTCACACTGCACGATTTTCTTGAATTTTTTCGCTATTTTTTCGCCAATTTCACGTGGCCTATCTGACTTTTCTTCATCAAAAACAGACGTTCGACCATCTCGAAAATGGTTGAACCATCGTTTGACAGTAGATATGGATGGACTCTCTTCACCATAAACAGAACTAAGCTCCACGAATATTTCTTCCCGGCTTTTCCCTTCCATTAACAAGAAACGAATAACGCTTCGATATTGGACGTTTTCTAATGACATTTTCGAATTTATGCGCTCTCTAACCTAAACACAAATAATAGATTAAAACAAATATCAAAAATAATACCTTTATAACTTGCTTGTTACGAAAAAATATTCATTGGAATCAGAATATTATTTCTATGTTAGGCTCACTACTTATTGAGCGCACCACGTAATAATCAAACAAACAAACTGAGCAACAAAATAATAAGTCATTGTGCAATTATGACTATTTGAATTTATTGTAATCATGTCTACAAATTATCCTACTTGACAACATAATACATATAATTTTTAATAAGACGAATGTATTACATTAACGTTAAAGGGCTTTGATCGTAATTATAATGTTAAATTAACAAAATAATATTATGTCTATTCTCAAAATCATTAAGTTAACTTTTATATTTTTTTATAAAAAGTATTTATTATTTAATTGTTAATTTAATTGAGAATTGACATTTTCCACTTAAAAATGTTGGTTTATTTTACTACCTCAGCACGAAAAGAGGCTTGTTATAAATTAAAATAAAAATTGTAATTTATAAACATGAAAAATCATCAAATGTCGTGGGATACTTCTACAAATGCTAATTTTGTTTGCTCTTACCAGTTGCAGCTGCTATTTTCCATTTTTTATAAAAATTATAAATCAGTATTACTTAAGTTTTTTCACAAATTAACAATTTTCATTTATGTTGAAAACAGAATCAGAGAGACAGTTGTTTCAAAAAGTTAAGGATTTATTAACGTAAAACAGTATTGTTTAGACATTAATAACAATGAAAAAATATAAAAGCTTATAATAAATGTCAATTTAAAATACTTCGAACCATTTTCAATCATAAAATAATTACTGTATTTCCAGAATTATATCTACTTTTGAATATATTTACATCATCGTTGTTTTTAGCAAGAACAGAAGCGCTTTAGATAGGAAAAAATAATAAAAATTAAAAATCAAAGATTTTTTAGCGCAATTTCCATACTGACAATTGCGATTATTAATTGGTTATTTCTGTGTGGATGGATGGATGGATGTGTGTCCGCAGCTTTAAGTCGTATCTCCTCCTCAACGAAGCAAT
>MQRK01253402.1:7853-31683 GCA_001938485.1 Girardia tigrina
ATATATATATATATATATATATATATATATATATATATATATATCGTATTATTTCGATTTAACGTTATACCTTCGAATCAGCATTTGAAATAAACGCCGCGGCGTTAAATCGAAGTAATATAGTGGTTTATATCAATTTTAATGTTTCTTGATTGAAATTTTTTAAATTTTAAAATCTTTGTTGGCAAATTAGAGTTCTGACTGCATAAAGAATGGATAAAAAAATATATTTTTTTGATTAACTAGTTTGAGGTATATTTAGTAAATCCTTATTTAAAATACAAAATATGTTTCTTTATGTAACAATATTCAAACAAATATTAATTGATTTAAATATTTTAATATATTTTCATATCCCCTTATTAAGTACACTTTTTACAGTCGTATTGCAATTTTGTCTGTGTATTTTTGGCATCGAGCTTCTGTCGGAAATAATCCACTTTAGTTTATACAATCGAGGTACAATTGAGATAACGGATTAGAAAAGAAAAAACATAAAGACGTTAGTTTCACCTTTTTATTTCCTCCTGGATGAATATTGGGACAAACGATGCCAAAATTAGGGACTATTAAGCATTAACAGAAAAGTACCAGTCAATTTTACGGTTAAAGTAGAGATATGTATACCACTTATGAATCTAAAAAAAGTAGAAGGCTTAAGAAAAGAACAACCATATGAATAAATTCTTTGGTCTAAATTATGAATTAACCATGCAAAACGGTTGGATTTTATGAAGTGGTTTTCGAGATTTTTTATTGAAAAATTTGAAATCCGTTAAATTGACGGGTCCCGTATTAATAAAATGTGGACATATTTCTGTCTTTCTAGGAAATCATTGATTCTTTATTTGAAGGTTTCTCCATTTCCACAGTTTCCTTTTTTTAAATATGTAAAATAATCCACATTATTAAAAAAAGTCATTAAATGTTTTTAATCTTTAAAATTTAGTTCAAATGAATTTCAATTATTTCATGATAATATTAAAAATACTATGCTAAAATAGATTTATTGATTCATTTGATGGCATTTTAAAGTTGAATCAAAATAAAGTTACATAAGGAGTAAGAACTTTGATATAAATAATTGTCCTGTCGAACTTTAATCTTTGCTAATAAAAAAGAACAATATTTTATAAATTTCAACTACCTAGGGATAATATGGAAATTTTAGAATACAAAATGTTATTCTCACATAACTGAAATTATCTTCTTAGGTTATTAAGAAACTATATTTATAAACATTTATCGGTAACAAAATTTTTTCCTTGAAAAATGTTTCAGTGCAAATCTTTTGAGATAAAGTAAATCAAAACCAATTTCATTTATATTTATCTTAAACATGATTTCAAATAAGTATGAAAGGAACTTATTTGTTGAAATTTTAAATTAATGTTAATTAAAAATATTTGTAACAAAAGATGGTGATGTAAAAAGTATCGAAAAATGTACAAAGATCATTTTCTAAAACAACATTTAACTAAATTATTTTTCAAAAATATCAAATTAACGTTCAAAAGACTGAAGAATAATTATACATACGTATATATAATTTTTTTATTTATAGTACAGCTTATGAATGATTAGTTAGCATTTTAATCGCGATTAAGTCTTGCAATATCCGTTTTCTCAAACAAAATAAAGACAGAAAGACTGAAAAATAATAAATATATCTTTGATATTGATTTATTACTTTTCAGTCTCATCTTTTCCTTAGCCTGGATATAAAAAAATAATATATGAAAAATATTAGTAAATAATATAATTAAAATAAAGTAAAATATACGAAAGATATTTTTGTGAAAGTACCAATCTGTCAACAAAATCCGAGAAATGTTTTGCTAAGTGACAGAAAAAGTCATCATGTGGAATCATCAACAATTTCTCAGTGAACAATAAACTTAACAGTGAAAATATATAGAATTAATAAAATTCTAAATACAAGTACCTAAATATTAAAAAAAATAATGAAACCTGACATTTATGTCAGTATTCATTTATTAATAACTCATGTGTTTAAATTTTTCTGAAATTTCTTGTTTTTATTGAAATCCATTTATTTAGACTATTGATAATTTATTTATTCCTTAAGAAATATTACAGAATAACATTTTTTTCCAAATGCTTTTTACCGTTAACTTTAATAATATTATTTGTTTCTCTTTATCACTTAATCCATTTTGATATTCTATCTTATATTCTATCTTATTTGATAACTACAAATATTAAGGCTGTTTGAAGCAAGAAACAAATGCACCTTTGTGAGTTTTCAAATTTCATTCTTTATTAAATTAAAATTCGTAGTTTAAAATGAAATCAAATAGCTTTAAATTAACTATATATATATATATATATATTATCAATAAATAACTTAATTAAATCACATGTGCAAATATAACATGTTTCCTATCATCTTCATCAGCAATAAAATTTTACAAATTATTGGGTTGACCAAAAAGTCATTGCGTTTTTTACTAAAATCTTTATTATCAAAAAATGACATAGATGCACAAATATTTTTACACGATGTACTGTCCATTATTTTCAATCACTTTCTTCCACCTTTCCGGTAGCTTCATTATTCCTACCATATACAAAACTACCATATACAAAACATATCTTCTTATGAGCTTGCACAGCGGTTTTCCCTTTGCGAAAATAACGCAACAAAACATAACGAATATGCTCATTTTGATTTTCCACTTCGAATTGATGGTAAATTAATAAATTAAAACAAAATCAATTAATATTTTGTATAAACATAGTTTGAAAATTAAGGTTTCAGAATATATAATTGAATTTAAATTTTATCACATCGTTTTATATTTTCAAGCTTTTTATTAGGACGTACTCAAAAACGCAATGACTTTTTGACCAACCCAATATTATAAATAATAATATCATTAAATGATAATATAATAAAATCATTAAAATTTGAGTTATTATATTACTATTATATCATATCTTACCTAAAATTAATTGAAAACTCTTAACCAAAGGTTTGAGTTTACAGTTCGAACAGTGATTTTTAGATCATGTGAGACATTATTAACAATATTTCACATGATACTCTAGAATTTTTAAAATTCTTCCACAGAATTTTGAAATCTTAAGTTACACTCAGAAGTTTTCCTATGTTCAGCAATTTTACTCTTACCTTCTCCGTGAATGTATTCTTGGACTCGCTTGCAGAGATGAAGGCCGACCTCTTCAAAGTATGTGGTACTGAACCAATAATAGGATTCGTAGTAAAAGATAAAAAGATTGAATTAAAGAAAGCTACAAATATTTATATTAATAACAATAAGAAAAAGAAAACATTAGAAAACACTTTAAATGTATTAAGGAAAATGAAGCACATGATTGTTACAAAATTTGATAAGGGTTTGTCTGATTTGATTTTGGATCAGATATTTCTACATTTTATTTACGAATAGTTTAAATGCATCCATAGACGAAACTATTGATTTGTGTGAAAATCTATGGGAAGATAATTCTGACTCCAAATAAAATAATAGACAAAGACGCAATGAAAGAACTTCTAAAAGTTTCTGCTAAAAATGTACCATTTTTTAACCATTAATTTCAGAAAGATGGAGTCGCAATGAGTTCCCCATTAGTACTGAAGTTGACATCAATTTTTATGGAGTCTCTTGAGAATAAAGTCGGTACATACCCTGGGAAAAAATCTGTGCTTTACAAGAGGTATATAGATGGAATCTTTCTTGTTGTCAGAAATCAATCCTTCATAGAACTATTCTTAACACTCTTAGATGACCTTCATAATAATATTAAATTTACAACAGAATCGAAAGTAAATAACAAGCTTTATTTTCTTGACATTCCTGTAACTAGGATGGATTGGAAATATTTAACTGAATTATACAGAAAGATACGGTTATTATTCTCTACACAACTCCACAGAGCTTTTCTGAGTAAAAATATAACGATGGCATAATAAAGGGCTTAGTTCTCAGAGTTGGGAATTTGTCTTCCCTTGGTGAAATTGCAGATCATGGTTTAAATATTTTCAAATGAAGCTTGAGGAACCTGTACAAAATGTAGACAAAAACAGATAGATCAAAATATCAAAGTTACATTGACCAAATCATGTACCCAAGCACGGGTTAAGAAAGGATTAAAGGAAGAAAACATTGAAGAATACAAACAAATAATCAAAATATTCTGAAGGATTTAAATCATTTAATAACATTATTTGCAAGAATATAGGCAAGGTAAAAGTTTTTTCAATGAAATCCAAAGTTAAAAGCTGTCTTTAAAATAAATCAAAAACATTTGTGGATTTTAAAGCTAATCTAGTTTATAAATTTAATTTTCACAGGTTTAGAAACTCGTACATTGGAGGCACAAATCGCCATCTCAAAACCGGGATTAGTGAGCACTCACAATCGAGTAAGTTTCCTGTAAAAATAGAATCTATTCTATTTCAAAGGATTAGTTTTCTGTTTTACAGAAGGGTTTTGATTTAAATTATGGGAGACAGTTCTATGAATCATTATTGATAATACATTAAAACTCATTAATTAACCCCTTTACGTGTGTCACGAGTTAACTCGTCATATGAAATCTTGGGCTTAACCGTACATCACGAGTTAACTCGTTTTCAGATATATAAAAGTCGTCTGTGTGCCGTGCGTCCCGAGTTAACTTGTTCTGATACAAAAAAAGCATTGGAAATCAATAAAAATGTAGAGAGGGAGGTTAAACTAACAGCCAATTCAACAGCGGATGATAAAAAATGTTTTTTCCACGGTAAAGGGGTTAATATTCAAAATCATTAATTAAAAAAAATTAATAATTTTGCTATTAATATCCACAAAATCCTAAACAATTTCATATTTACGGATAAAATCACCAAGTAATTTAATTTTATTATCTTACACATGACATTATAAGTGAGGAACCTGTAAAACATGTAGACAAAAACAGATAGATTTTTTGGATGGAAAATGAAGTTCCAAAACATGTACTAATAATCAATTTCTAAAAAAAGTTATAAGAAAATTATTTATATGTATGTATATATATATAATAATTTATTCAAATATTATTAGATAATAATGACAAAAAATATTTTAATTAAAAATTTTAAGTATTGAAATGGCTTTACTTTACCCATTCTGAATGTTAATTGATGGATTGTAGTGTTTTAGTAGTAGAGATTCACAAAACTGCTGTTCGTAATGTGAATCGAATCCCTTTTGTAGAACAGAAAACTCATCTTTTGAAATGGATGAGGTTCTATCTTTGCAACATAACCAATGGTCAGAACCTTACTCGATCGACTCATTTGCGAGTGCTCACTAATCCGGGTTGTGAGATAACGAATTTTCTCTCCGATGTACGAGTTTTGACAGCCGTAACAATTAAGGTTCTTTATCATTGGTTATGTTGCAAAGATAGATACATGTACTTTTGAAAGACATATTGTATAATTTGTGTCGAAATTCTTTAAGAAGGGATGATGAGTCTTAAGTTATTTAATAGTTAAAACTAGAATAAATTCTTTAAACATAAATTTTTAATTTATATAATTTATATAAATATACAAAACAATTTTCTATTACTACATATTCAGTGCTTATTTTACTTTTAAATTTAAGTTTAAACCATCTTCAATATTTTATTTTAAATTTGTTTATGATTTAATTTGTTTTTTAATTGAACATGTGAAAATCTTTAATCAAAAGCTCGAGTTCGACTATAAATCAATTAATTTAAACCAAATAACCGATTATTTGCAACAACCATAAATCATGATGACCATTTATTAAATGAAATTTGTCTCAATGTTTAATCAATTCCACATATATAAATCATTTTTTGTTTTTAAAAACAAACCAACATCAAAGCAGTCAACAAATTGTATTTATCAAATCAAATTTGCAAATTAATCAAATTCAAAATATGAAATTATTATTATTTCCAAAATGATGTTTTGAGTTAATTTGAAAATGTAAAACAAACTGAAGTATAATTGGCGCGCCTATAATGTTCGATGATTCTTGAGCCGAATCCAGCTACAACAAAGTCGTCATAATACACACCAACTATCTAGCCAATAATGAGATGATCTGTTTTTGCAATTATTGCATACCAATTGAGATTGGAGATTATGCAACCAATTAAAATGCAAAGAATTACTCGTCTCGATTGTAGTAGCATACTAGCAAGAGTTAGCGGCATCCGATAATACAGTAGAGAGAGAGAGTGATTGAGTTAGACAGACACACACAAGCACGTATTATACGAGTCAGTGAAGCAGCAGCGGCCCACACGGAATATTAATTCGGCTTCATATACTGCCTGTCATTGTCGATTAAATTTATATCTCTCTGTCACTGCGCATACTCGACAGTACCGCCGCTATATTTTCAGTTTCTCGTGATTCTATCAACTCAACATCTGGACCGATCATTATATTCACTATTAATAAAAAGCGTCAATCTATCGCTGTCAATCTATCTGCGCACTCCCGCTTTGTCTCATTTAGTGTCAGATTTGTCAGTTTTAATATCAAAATCAATCTCCAGACGCATCAGCAGTAAATAGTGCTTTAACACCTACCATTTCGACATTTATTGACAACTACTCAACTTTGGAAATACATTGTGCGATTTTATTATAATAAAAAAATAATAATTAAGGCAAATATTTAAATTAAATCCACAGTATTTCAAATATGTCAACAAACGTATCAAACAATTCCAAAAATGTACGTATTTTGTTGAATTTATTAATTATAGTTTTATGATGTTGATATTTAAAGTGATTTTATAATTTCCAGTTTAATATGAGAACCGACAACATATCAGCATCTCTTAAAGGCAGTTGTCCAAATGCAAATAGTTTATTAACATCTTCTCCTTTACCAGGTGATCTGGCAAATTCAACGATTTCTAAACATTCTAATCACACTAATGATGTTGATGAGATATCCAGATCTGTTTGTCATTCCAGTGAATCATCTTTAAATCAACAATCTTCATACATAAGAAGTACAGTATCCCACCCTGGAACATACGTTGGATCTATAACCAACAATACACATGATTCAGATTATCAGTTCAAAGGAGAAAAAGAAAGCATTTATAGGTAAGATCTTAATTTGATATGTATTAATATTTATATAACTTTATCTTAAGTCATTCACTTTTTCCTTTACTGGCAGTGATTTTCGAAAAATGTGAACTTGCAACATATACCCCCAAATATTCGTCTAGCTCAATGGATATATGTTCTTCGGAATCTTTCAATGAAGATGTAATGGTCTTTGCTAAAGAGGTAATTGATTTATATTAAAAAAGAAAACTGTTAATTTTTTTCAAGAAACTAGACAAAAATGAATAAAAATTCATTATTAATTTAATTTTTGTTAAAATATTAATATTAATTAGAAAACCTGCGATTTGTTTAAATTAACTGATAGTGACAAATGATGTGTTTCAGTTGTTTCATAATTAACAATCGAAAAAATATTTTTTTTATTTTATATGATATATTTAAAATAATAATAAATATATAATATTCAAACGAAGAATAAGAGTGTACCTGAAAATACTTTATTTTAATCAACAAAAATGTTCTGTTCACATCAATGACAATTTTTCCTTAATGTATTTTGCATGAAATCTACAAATCAAATTTTGTATTTTAAATATATTTTTAAATATCTTATCTATGCAATAAATAAAATTATCTTTGAATTGGGAAAATAACTATTTTGATTGACCTTAGTATCATTTAATTTGTTTATTTGTTTTAATCTATAACTAAATAATAATTTTAAAATTGAAATATTTTATGGCAAAAATGTATTTTGTTTTCTCGCTTCACTCGCCTTTCTAAACCAAAGATTTATGTAATCTGACCTCATCATTGTTAAGGATCCCAAACAAATAAGTCGTGTGTAGATCCAGATGTTCATAAACTGCCTGTTTGTAGCTGCTGTTGTCAACAGTGACAATAAATACCTGTCCAACACCATTTTAAGACATAATTGTGTCGAATTCGAATACGAAGCCGTCTTCAAAGCGATAGCGGCTCATAAATGGGGCGATGGGGTACAAACACTGAAAAAACGGTGGATCTCACTCGACTAAAAAATCCATACCTATATTATGAAACCGTCTTGCGGGCTGTTATTATAACTCGACGAGTAGTAATAGTAGTGGTGTCCGTTATTCGACTAATTCTATATCTCATACCGCTTCTCTGGCTTGCTTGAAACACACTATACTAGTCGTTAGTCAACAAATTGGTCGGATTTTTGGCCATACTGATCGTAAATTATCAACGAGTCGTTGCGTACAAGTTATATGTAAAATGAATTCATGCTGGCCAGTCTGTAGTTGGTGGGGCTTGATCAAACTTATAAATACAAAAATATCATTATTAAAATATTGGAAATTATTTTTAAAAATTACTTGAATATTTTGTTGTATGATAAAATAAAACCGTCTCAGTACCTTTATATTTAATTTAATTATCAAATAGTAAAGCTAAAGTCACCTGGTAAATAAACGTTCATTCGAAAACCAAAATATTCATTTTTGATTTAATTTCCTTATGGATATGTGTTTATCTCGCTACAGTTTTAAAATGACGGCCTGGTTATCGGTATGATTCCCTACTGCAATCTCCGCTGCCATATGCTAAGCGAGAATACGCCTGGCATCCCTTTCAAACTCAATCTATCGTCTCTCATACAATGTGACCAATATCATTATTTCATAAACACCGCCAAATTCTCAATTCATACAGATATTTAAATTGCTTGCATAGATACAATAATTCTGAGTACTGCATGCTGATATACATAGTCACGACTTCCTGACCACCATGGTCCTGTCTTTAGAGCATTAGCGTATTGTTCTTTCGTGCATTGTTCAACTTTTAGGTCCAACCACAATATATTCTTCCGTAATGTTTTCAATGGAAACATGTGTACGTAAAAATAAAGAGTCTGCAAAATTTTTACCGCTGATTCTTCAACGATTTTAGTGGGTAATTTTTACATTTCCTTTTCTGGGTTGACTAGTGCTGATGTAATCTAATATGTCTGGCATCTGGTTTTCCACCAATCTTAAATCGGGATAGCTTTTTCTTTTCGTCACGATATTTCTTAATAATATCAACAGAATAAAAATAAATAAAACAATTTCCATATCAATAATATCGATAACTCGTTCTTCTTTAATCAACAAAATTTAATTATTTTTATAAAATAATTTTTCTTATTAAATATTTGAGAAACTTGGTCACTACATTTTTATTTTAAAATTAAGTTTAATTTCAAGTAAAATTTATTTTACAGAGAAAACACAAATTATTATATTTTTTCAGTACTATTGATCCGTATAATGCCGGATGTGGTTCCATTTGTAGTTATTTCGAGCCCAAAATAATCAAGCAGACTTATCCAAGTATGTTTATGTAGCCTGATCTAGATAATTCCGTCTTATCAGCGATGCCTGATACGCAGCCTCGAAACAACATACCCACACGCACCATCAAACACAACTAAGAATAGTTACATATCTTGATACTATATGCCCGATTCGCATTTTATAAACGAAATCGTCTGTCGTTCCACTTAATGTAGTTACTTTGGGTTAGGTTGACTGCTTTGATCTTTTCTTTGGTTAGGGGGAAGAAGGGCATATCAGTGCAGAAGCACAGCATTTCTTGTGCCGTTCGGCTCTTTATTTCGGTAAGCGAACATCTCGCCTGCTTTAGCGGATTGATATCA
The DNA here is from genome assembly GCA_001938485.1 of Girardia tigrina. Classification (NCBI taxonomy): domain Eukaryota; kingdom Metazoa; phylum Platyhelminthes; order Tricladida; family Dugesiidae; genus Girardia; species Girardia tigrina. The sequence goes on from MQRK01253402.1 coordinate 17,623, forward strand.
ATGCCATTTTGTACATATATCGAGAATATACGATTGGAGTCATTAGTTGTTATTATAATTCAAATAATCCGAGTGCCTTGGCAAGCGCTTTAAACACCACTCTGTCGTGATATTTCTGGCCGGCTTTTTGTTCGGTAACATTCTTTCATTATACTATCTCGATCTGTGTTTGACAATATCAGCTGGCCGTTGCCGCCGCCGCTGAATTACTGGGCACGATGAGGCGGTACGAATAGACTGTAGTAGTGTAGGATTGGGATTTGTTACAAATGGCCAGCCAGGCTTCGCTTGGGCGCGGCTCGCTTCAATCGATATACCAGTCGACCATAAACCAGCCACGAAGCGAGATGAGGATGGGGTTGACGATTATTCCGCACCTAAAAGTAGCACTCATTATTAGTACGTACATTCCAGATTCACTAATTAGCTTATTACGTTGTGATTTATTTTAACAAATTTATTCCCAGTATATGATATTATATGATATTGATCCTTAATCAAATCAAGATTGTTTTTTTCATTTAAATAAAACGGAAAAAGTTTGCTTTTAAATAAATTAGTTATTAATTACACCTATTCTTATCTGTTCAAACAATCAATTAATTGTTGAAATTGCCAATTTATTTACATAACATATTCCAATTTATATTTTTCTTTACAATCAATGAAAAATTTGCTGACTTAAAATCCTAATAGAAAACCAAAATAGTTTTTCAAGATAATATTTTAAATAAAAATTTATCATCGAAACAAATAAATATTAAAAATTATCAACCATTTTGTTCCAGTTATTTATATTTTTTACATTATTAATTAATTGTTTATATATTTTTTTAAATAGTTGGTGACATCGGACAAAAAAATCTACTCAAATAATTCAGAAATGGATTTATTAGTAAAAATTGATTATTTTCCCCATCATTTTCCTAATCGGCTATTTTAATAAAATAGATGATTCAAGCAATTCAAGTGTTACGGTTCCATCTACTGGAAATAGAGAAAGTGAGTAATTATAGATTTTATTATAGAAACATGTCATTAGTAAATAATTGACCGATATAACACCAAAAAATCAATTAATATCAATCATTATTAGTGTTAGTACTGATGCTAAATTGATGACTGACTACTTTGTTACTAATATTTAATTGTTATTATTTAATTGTTCACTTGCTCTCGTTTTTTGTTTGTATTGGTCGTTCTGTGTGTTATGTTGAGTACGATTTTTGTTTTTATCAACCGTTTTTTACTGTTCAACAATAACTTTGATATTGAAACAAGATGATTTGCGGCTTTAATAGCTTTGATTTTTGATAAGCACTATACATCACTTTTTATTTCAATTTATTATTAAATTATGTGATCCAAACAGTTTTGCAAAAAGGCTTGAAAACAAAAAAATACCTTTTCGGTTTTATTATTTTTAATTATGAGTAAACGTGGAGTGAAGTTAAATCAACATGAAATATAGGATTACGAATATATATATATATATATATATATATATATATATATATATATATATATTTAAAAAAATAAGTTTCAAATAACAGGAAAATTTACTAAAAAATAAGTTAATTTGTCTAAGAGTAATCGGTCCCAGTACACAGTGCGACCTGTCAACTCAAATCAATGCGAAGCCGATCTGAATGGATATGATCATTGTAAATCGAATAGGATATAGTGCAAACCGTATGCTTAATTAATGAAGAGACATTAGCCATCGATATAGTTCGGTCCATTGACAGAGGGGGGAAAATGATTTTGTCACAACCCGACAAGTGTATTCACGGAAAATAATGGAATAATCATAATGAGACTGTTCATTCTCATTGCTGCAGCTTCATTCCTCTCCTGGTTTTCCTACTGTCAGACTTAGTTTTGCGTTGATTGATGGTTTTAATTATCTTAAAAGCTGCTTTACTCTACAACTCTAGTATTATAAAATTAATTGAAAATCAATTGAATTTATTTCAATAATTTTAATTTTATAATTAATTTTTCAGGTTCATGAACTGTGTGATAATTTCTGTTCACGCTATATCACATGTTTGAAGAGTAAAATGCCCATCGATTTAGTAATAGAAGATCGAGATTCTGCTGGATCGACGGGATCTGCAGCCAGCCCTCAACCAAGTTCTAACCTTCAAACGGTTTCTACAGTAGATTCCGGTTCTAATAAGCACAACAAAATTTCTACTAATGAAGGTAATGGTCAACATGTATCAGTAAACTCTGATCTGCGACTGTTGGCTGACAATTCCAATAGTTATTCACATCAGAATTTTGTGCTACATCCTCATCATCAGTCCAATCATTATTCGAATTCAAATCATCGATTAGTTCAAGATACAAGTATGTATCAATTAGCTGCAGAACTTCACCATTCAGATACCCAACAACAACATCAACACCAATTAAAAATGCAGCAACAACTTTATCATTTGTCACAACAAGCTGCTCTCGGCAACCCAACTCATCTTTCATCCCTACTATCGTCAAATCATGTAAGTAAATTTTGTTTTTTGAATCACTCATGTATTTGTATGAATTATCACATTTGATGAAATGTGTTTTTGTGATTTTGAAACATTTTAGTATCATCCTATCTGATATCCTAACCATTTTAAAAAAATTTAATTTAAAAAAATATATTACAGATTCAAAATATTCTTTTATTACATTCGTTTGAAAAATTCATTTTTAATATCTACTTTTACAGAAACTTTTTTGTTTTTACTATAAAATACTAGCCGCAAGTCTTTTATTTTCCGAAAAAAAACTCTAAAATCACAAATGAAAAGAAAAAACATTCGTGTAAGTAAAGAGTACATAAAATAGGCAAATAAAATATAAATATGATATTGTAATATAATTAAATAACAATGCCTTTTTAAAATTTCTGGCATCCTAACAATTTTCAATTTAAAAATTTTTATAAAGTCAATATTTTGCATCTATAACCAAAACTCTATATTTGATAGATTTTCAAAATTTTCTAATTCAAAAATCTTTAAAATATTTTTAAATAAACTTAATAGAAAAAAAATTAATTTAATAAAAATCGAAAATTTTTGTAGCAAAATAGTTTTCAATAAAATAAGATAAACTTTTAAATTTAATTTCCTCTGTACTTTTTGCTAGTATTTGAAACTTCTGATAAAGATGTTTTTATGTTGATATATCCTTTTATTATTGAATAATTCAAATTTAAGCATAATATTTTTGAAACTTACAACCTATACATCAATAAATAATAACGTTTAACGATAACACGAAATAATATTTTTAATTATAATTAAGTGTGTTAAGTTAGTCGCATATTATGGAAACATTTCATTTATTTTTTAGTTTAAATAAATTATATTTAATAAAAATATAATATTATATGCAGATTAGTTAATAATTGCGTAATTGATATTGGTTCAATGAACACACATCAAATCGATATTTATGACCACCTGTTAAATGCGTGGAGTAATCGATACAATTTCAATGATTCACACTCTACGAGTTATTAATACAGTGTGTAACATTTAACTCTAGCACTCTTTCTCTCTCCATACTTTTCTTAATTTCATCATATAATACAAGATCGTCAGGGTCGAATGAATCCAGTACATATCAATGCATTTTGTTGATTATGTAACATAATGAAATTCATATTACACAACTAAAATCGTGTAATTAAAATATTGAAAAGCATGGTTATAATTTTTTTCTTTTCTAACTTTTTTCTTGTAAAGTTTTATCGACATAAAAAATGAATATCATTGTTTATAGATTGATTATTAACATTTCTAATAATTAAAATCTGAAAATCGATTGTTAATATTTTTAAGAAGAAATTCATTCCATGGCTCTTTAATTGATTTATTTTAAATATTAAAATAACAAAGAAAGTTTAAACATATGAATGTAGTGCAGTTAATATATGGTTAATTTAATAAATTGAAATTGATTGTAATTATTTAATGTATTGATTTACCACAATGCTCATCTTTTAAAATATTGCAAGTGAAGGTGCTTATTAGAAATGTTAGCACGCTTTTGCTCACGGTCATCCAAATTACAAATGTATATTTATTAATAATCTGCTCTATCAATAAAACTAATTAATATAAAACTTAATAGCAATTAAGTCATAATAAATTCCTTTTATCTAATTCAAAGTATTTATGTAAATTCGATAATTACAGGGATAAATTAATTTATTTCCGATTAATTAAATTATTAATTCATAACTTGTCGAACTTTTGAAGTATTTTTCTGAAGTTATATTTTCGAAAGAAATAAATTCGAAATATATTTGGAATACATTATATGCATTATTTTTGAATAAAAATAATTTATTTCAACGAGCATCTGTAAATGACATAATATTTCAAAAAAATATGTTTTCTTTGTATTTCAAAAAGTGACCAATAATAATAATAACATACATAATAATAATAAATAACATTGTATATTAATTACATTCATGTCAATGATAATAATATAATGATTCAAGTAAGGTTCCACATGGATTCATATTATTTGGAATATAATAGAACATTTTACATAAAAAAATCGTACTCTTGTCAGTAGAATTGCAAGATATAATTTCAAATGTAACATCTCTGAGAGATTTTTATCTTTTTTAATAATCGTTTACTTCATAAATCGATTTCATATTACTTCTTGTCCCACTACGCCCCGAATCATTTTATGGTTTAAGCTAAATAAACTTATCGCTTTCGATCATACATGAATTAGAAAACTGTTTCGAGTTCTATGTATATTTAGAAGAGTTGATTATCTTTCTATTCGATAACTTATGATACAAGCTAAGAAATTCGGTGAAGTTACCAATGCGTTACACAAAGGCTTTTTCAGAAAGCTAAAAGTTTTGGTATTTTCCAAATGAATTTATATTAGTAGAAAATCTTAAATAATCTTAATACAACTTACGAATCATATGCAAAAGATACTATGACTTGAAATCAGAACTCTCTTGAATATTTTCGCATGCATGATAAATAAAAGATGAACTAAACTCACCATGATAATAAATATCTTGTATTTATTATTTTTTACAGTTCAATCCGACTAAATTATACCATTAGCGTAATGGATTAATAAAATGGTAAATATCTTTACAAATTATATAATTTCTCAAGTAGGCTGAGTGTATTAAATGATTAATTATCAATTACTGGTGTCTTGCGTGTCAAATTAATATTACATTTAAAAAACAATATGCCTTACAGAATTGTTTTGTAAATTTTTCAACCTTATTTATAGTTTATTTGTTAGTGGTTTTGAATTGTACGTTTGTTTTCTGAAGAATAAAATTAAATATATAATATAATATTTCGCTATTAAAGTTATAACACAATTATAAAATTTCAATAATTCAAATTTAGTCGTGGTTCTACATCAAGATGATGAGCATGCTTGAAGCTTGTAAAAATCAACAACTGATTATTTTTTTTACAAGTCACATTAAAAAAAGAAATTGTTTAATATAATGATGATTTTGTTGTTATTGAATTAATTACACAAAAATTAACATTACACATATATTTAACAATCAAATACATCAGCCAAATTGGTTCCTCATTACAAAAAAACTTATTTAAAATGTGAAAGAATGATTGTTTCAGGCTACTTCATTATAATCCAGATGAATAGTTTGTTACATTTTGTAACTGTTTGAAGGAGTATGAATACTAGAAAAACAACAGAAAAAAACAATTTGATACGTTGCAGAGAAAAAAGTATTTCCTGATTGCAATGCACAAGTTTCTTCTACTGAAATTTCGTTGTCAAAAGTAGATGAACTGCATCCTCATCTACAATATTTTTGAGAACCTTATGCTGCAAAACCTAAAAGATGATCTGAAGAAGAGATTCATTTAGACTAAATAAATAAAAATATGATGATTATTAAGGAGAACTTGGTAAATAGTACTTACAGGTGATTCTAAAATCTTGAAAAGCCATTGATTAAAATTCCTCTGTTTCAACACACTAAACTTGAAAAAATAAAAATACTTCCCAAAATTGTTTTCAATCGTCACCTCATTCTTATGATATAATATAATACAATCATTTTAATGATTAATAAGAATTAACAAGAAATTTGAATAAATTCATTTAAATTGACGTAAATATTATATAAATCAAATATACGAAGTAAAAAAAATATAATATCAACTATTAAAAAATTATGATCAAAATTATAATTCTTCAAGAAATAACCAATTTAGGATATGAATTAATTGATTTTTGTGTAAATAATTCGTTTATTTATTATTATTACTATTATTACATTTCTGAGGAAAATATCTATACTGAAGATTTTCAAATCAAGAGTTTCATTCTTCGAAGGTAAAAATAAAAATGAATTGGATCGTGTTTTATAGTTTTTAAAATTTAATAATTAAAAAATAGTTTTAAATATTATTAACGGTAAAAGGTATAAAAGTAAAAATGTACCGTTTTTGTTTAAAACCGTTTAACAATAAAAGAATATTTCGATTTAATCGTTTTTTAAGCCTCAGATTGTTACTTGATAATTAGGGGATTAAGATAGACCTTGCTGTGAAAACATTTAATTTGTGTTATTAAATAATATAGGAACAAATATCTATCTGATAATTTTCAATCCCCCATACCGGTTCATTCATCCATTGATATGCACTGAAATTTCAATAACAAAACAAGTTCTTGTGTGCGTAAATCTTTAATTAAGTCTAAGTATACAAAACACATTATTCTTGATAGCAACGCAACATCATAGGAACAGTAAAATTTATATTAAACACAACACATTCCGAAATCTCTCCGGTTGACATGACATATTTCAAACTGCAAAGCTCTTGCCACGTGTTGGTTGGAGATGACACCGGATATTTCATCCCCATTACAATCTAAATTTTACAACATCGTTCACGGCCTCTTTGAGTTGGTCTTAATTTCCTGGATTTGACACGTCGATTCTCAGGATGAAAAGACAAGTTTTCATTCATATAGGCTTTTTGTACATTTATAGTTAATGAACTCAAGACAATCATAAAAAGAAAAATGATTTTAAAAAATTAAATTTCTTTTCATTTCTCTCGACTTTTGGTAGGTTGTCTTTGACAATTGATAAAATTGATAATTTAATTTTTTGAAAGAATATAAAATATATTGGGTTTTATTAACTGAAGTAGTACAAAAATATAATTTTTGTTAATGGAGAAACTTTTCATCAATTTATTTATTATATTGTTATATTGAATAACCAATAATGTTAGAATAATAACTATCGTTTTCAAAATTGGCAGCGGTTCTTTTTATCAACAAACAAAATATACATTGAAAATATTTGATGTTATTAATAAGAATAAATAATTGTTGTAATAGTTTCAGATGCATTTTTAAGATTTGGTTTCGAAAAACTAAAATAGGTTGATATAAATTTTTAAAGGCACTTCTTTGATTTATACAAATGATAAGGAAAATGGCTAATGCATTACTAGATGAGGATATAATCAATCAGGGAAAAGTGGAGACTATCAGGCAGGTGGGTAAATAATTGATATATTGAAGCGTGGATAAATTCAGCAAGATTGTCGCATTGTTTATGTTGAATATTAATGGAAATATCGCGTGTTGAATCTAATCTTGGATCGCTGACAGGCTCAGTGATGATCATGCAGTCGAGCATGCAGCTTTTTCTACACACAAACACGCACGAATGATAACACACTTCTTTTATCTCTATTAACCATCAATTCGGATGTTGGCATCTTTAATGGGTCTATATCTATCGAGCACAGCAGCTTGTTTATGTCGAGTAGGTGATTAAATTCATATTTGTACACACGGTATCGATTTCAGTCGATCGATCACTCAACCAACCATCCATCCATCGATAGTCTGAATGATTTCAAATCAAATCCACTGTATTTCACAGCCGTTGCGGAGTTGTCTTTATCTCTTCCTGACGTGAGATGGTTAATTTCACACAACATTGATAAACTGTCAGCTCCAATGCCATCATTATCCTCTGATATACACTGTAACCAGTAGTAACAGACTCTGGTAACTGGATTCTGAGCGAAAATTCATCTGAAAATCATAATGTCTTGGGACTGACTCAGGGGCGGAAGAGTTTTGATTTATTTCTTTAGGAAATGAAAATAATGCCGCTGTAAAACTCAGTGGGAACGCTGAGAATCATTCTACAGCTAGCTCGAATATTATTCTAATGGTTTCATTCAATCAATATTCTTTAATAGAGTTATCGATTTCATTTTCATCCTTTATTATTTTCATATCAGATTTTATGAATTTCAGTTTGGTCGATTTAAATATGATTAATTTATTATTAATTATTTTGTTCTGATTGTAATTTTTCTAATATTCCTGTTTTGTTGAAATAAAAAAATTAATCATATCTATTATTTAATTAATTAAAAAATATTAATTGTAAAATAAAACATCACAAATTCGTTTGTCAGGGGATTTTATGAAATTTGTGAAATTATTATTTTTATTAGATTATAAATTGATTCGTGTTTATGTCTTTAATTTTGTTATAAAAGTTTTATTTTCTAGTTAATAAATTATTAAATAAAGAAGTAACATTAATTATTAATCTGTAAATAATTTTAGCCAATCTCTGTTTAAATATTTCTTTCCTATATAAATATGATGATAAAAAATAAATCCCGTCTCTACGATGATGATAAAGATGAGATGCATCTTTGCAAAACCTCTCTTCCTGTTCGTTGACAAATATTTCCTAATTGATTAATAAATCAGATTATCATAAAAACGTTTTCTTGAGTCCAACACCACAGTTATTACTGAATGATATTAATCTTTTATCTCTAATCGTGCAGGTCACTGCATCCACATCCACTTGAAATAATGATTAGAATATCGATAACCAATCGTCGTTAATTTCAGATTGATCCATGTCTCGACAAATCCCCAATTCATCAGATACATCATGGTAACAATGGCCCAAACAGTGTTTGTACTAATAATCACAACAGAAACAACAATAATAATAATAGCCTACCTTGCCCAATTAATTCACGTGACAAAGATTGTCATAATACAAGCCCATCAGCACACTGTGTAGATGTTTCCTCTAATAAAACCAATATGGGAGGTGGAAGTCAAGTTGATATAATCAGTGATTCAGGTAATTATACATTTATTACATAATTTTTTTATTTCAAAACTCTGTTTAAAAATATTAGATTTTCAAAATTCCATTAACAAAAACAAGTTTATCAATTATTAATTAGTTTTAGAACATATTCTAAAAATTTCTTAAGATGTAAATAGTCAACCCACCTACCATCTCACCCCCTTAATAAAAAAACACTCATGAGGATGAGTCGATAAAGAAACTGCCAGTAGTCGTAATGTTAACTATCATAAATTTCTCATATTTGTCCATGTTTTGTTTACCAGTCAAAACTTGTGAGTCTCTATCAGTTCTTTAAAGGGAAAATTAATCCCTCGAGATGAAATCGTTCCATCATTAAATTAAAACCGAAAATTAATCTCTGAACAATCTATTGGCAGCAAAGTAGGGAAAGCATGAAGTAAATCAGTGGTAAAGGCCTTATTAACACAGCTTTCTTGTTTTATCTACCGGTGGTTTGTTTATAGAAACACTATGCTCTTGGGATACTCATAAGCCATCATTAATCATAGTATTTTGACAGCATTCAGTCTATACTGTGTAACAGTAGGGTCTATATAATATCACACAGAAATCGAATGGGTTCTTTTGTATAATTAGTTATTAGTAAACAAAATTTTTTAAATATTTAATTTATTATTTTTAATTTTTTAATAATTTAATTCGATTTTTTCTTACTATAGTTGTTTGTATTTAGTAAACAAATCAATTCATGATCTTCAATTATTTTGCTTCTTAATGCATGAAAAATTGATTAATAAATTTGCAAAAAATTATAGAAATATATTATTAATATAATATATTTTTTAAATTTAGTATTTTGTGTAACCTTTTATTGCACTATTAGAAAAAATAAATTTAATTGATTCAGAAAAAGAATTTATCCTGCAATTCTTCTTAATTCTTCTTTAATTCTTCTTTTAGTATTTTTATGAATTTCAAAACCCATTGAATTATATCTTTTGAACTTTTACTTAATATTATTTGGGAAATCTTTATGAATATTTTGCATCAAAAAATGCTAACAATAATAGAATAGTATAGCAAAAAGTAATAATATTTTTCAGAATATGCCTAAATTTTTCGAAGATAATATTTGCTTCAATGTGATCAGTAATAAGAAATTGTTTTGCATATTTATAGAAATCAAATGATGCAATAAAGATCTGTTATATTCATTTCGTTGAGTTGATAACATATTTAGTAAAAATCGATCACATAAATTATTAAATTCATGAGAAAGGTCTTACAGTTTAAATTCAAATGTTTAAACATATTTATGTATTTATGTTTAAATTAAATTTCTAATCATGAAATTGTATCGAAATATTGGAAGTCCTAGTGTAACAAGTATTATGTTTCTGTTTGTAAATTTTGTTACACATAAGAAGACGAATGAGTGTCCACATTAAGCGGTCTTGTCTTCAATTTAGATCTGTTGTCAGTACAGAGTTGATAACTGTTATTTATATGTTATAATAACTATAGTCTTTTTGTTCAATTGTTGGTTTGCTATTAAATCAGTAGAAATGGATAAAATAATCGCGGATAAATATAATTGGCATAAATCAGAATGGGATTCTCAACGCATCTCAATACTCCATGCCATCAGAGATGGATTGGTTGAGATTTAGGAAATAAATAGCTATTTGAAGGAAGTGTATAGTTTCAAATTAAAATGGAAAAATCAACACAACTGAAAAGAGAATATATTATTTATTCACAGTAATTTGCTACATAAATCTCCAATTCATATTTCCGCGGCAAGCGATAACAATATCACCTGAAAAATTAAATATCGGCTATAATAGTTTGCTATTTGATGATTGACAAACACTACTTACTACCTTAGACACCAATATTACCTGGCAGGTGTCGCATTTTCAGCTCATACAAATCAATATAAACGGGGGACAGGTAGACTCAGTGCCCGTATTTACTCAACCGAACTCTGACAGATTGGGAGTAATCGAGTATTGACTTTTAGCTGGTATATGTTGACCTCCAGCATCTATCAACAGAAAGTCAATATTTATCGAGTAGCCACTATCAATTATTCAATTATCGTCACAAATCGATTAATAAACAATATTGATATCACTTTGTTTACTTTCTTTGTCGTACCTTATTTACTGATTGGGATTTCACCTTTATTTTAATCATCATGAGCACTAGAGATTTGTGCATCATTTGTTATATTGATTGAATGTTACTCATTTAATTGATTACGATATATTAGATTTTACGGAAAGAAGAGTTTAATTATTAGAAATAAATAATTATTATTCCTTAAACTGTCATTTAATTTTTTTGTGCTAAAATTTTTTCTCTCATAATTGTGTTTAAAATAATTCAAATATAATTATTAAGGAGATGGAATCGAAAACTCAACATGTTCAGGTGAAAATATGGACGAATTAGATATAGATGAAAAAAATGGAAAACGCCAAAAGAAAAGGGGAATATTTCCCAAAGTTGCCACTAATATAATGAGAGCTTGGCTTTTCCAACACTTATCGGTAAATTATTCATCTCCATAAATTTCCAATCCATAACTTTTGTTTAGCATCCTTACCCATCAGAAGAGCAGAAAAAACAGCTTGCACAAGATACTGGTCTAACAATTCTTCAAGTTAACAATTGGTAAATTTATTATGAATTATTCTTTCTGAAATAATAATTTTTCAAAACATTACTAAAAATCCAATTTTGTTTCGATGATGTTGCAAAATATCGAGTAATAATTTATCGATTGAAACTATCGAATCACATATCACAATCAAATACTGTCACAACATATCTATAGGCTGATTATCATCTCAGTAAATGGTTACCCATGGCTCCTGCTGATTGTCACTGTATCACCTTACATTAGTAACCAATAATCATTGGATACATGATACACTTTACTATCTACCACTTATTATTAAATGATTGCAATGAAGACAATGACGATCATTATTTATTAAGGTTTATCAACGCACGCCGAAGAATTGTCCAACCAATGATTGATCAATCAAATAGAGCTGGTAATTATTATATTTATAATAAAATAGTAATGAAATGATGATGATTATTATTATTGAAAAATAATCATTCTACTAATATATAAAACAAAAGAAAACAAATCAGAATAATTTTTAACGAAAGATAAATATTTTCTCTGTCGAATGATGAAGTGTAACTCAATTATCCAATTCTCTTTTACACTACTCAACGAGTACTTGCCTAATTCATCTTGACGCATTCTCAACTGTCTTTTAATAATTCGCTAATTAAAGTCGACACCTTTTGTGTCTGTTAGTCACTTTTCAATGGGATATATCGCTAGGTTTTCGTTGACCGTCATTGCTGTGTTGCTGGTACTTTGACGCAGTTGGTGTTGAAGAATTGTCTTTCATTGTTTTAATTGAATTAACCTGCAGATATTAGATGGATGTTGTCGAATTAATTAACCAGATATTCGTTACTGTCATTATGTTGTAATTATATATATATATATATATATATATATATATAGATATATATAGATATAATTCATTTTATTGAAAGATATTTAATATCGAGAGTGCTTTATTTTTTCCAGCCTCAATGGGTTTTAGTGTCTTATTAGTAGGGCCTACGATTTACCGCGGTAAGAAATGATAAATTCTGTGGCATACCACTGTAAGCAACGACAAATATTTTGGCATACCGCAGCATGTTGTGTGTCGCCCCGGAAACTTATACAACCAAATATTAATATAAGTAAAATAAATAAATAAAAAAACAAGGCAAAAAATTCCGCTGGACGCGGTTAATCGTGGGCCCTACTTATTAGCAATGATTCAAAAAACAATATGTCATAGAATCAAAATTGTTCTGAGTAATAGAAATTGCAGGGGTCAAGAACCTTGATCTATTCGACAGTGAGTGTTCACTAATCCGTGTTCTGAGATGACGATTTGTTTATCCAATTTAGGAGTTCTTACACCCATGACAATTAAATTTGTACACAAGATTAGCTTTCACTAAATTGTCAGTTTTGGATTTCATTATAAGGTAAGTTCTTACTTTGGATGCTACGGACACTATTTTAACTATCGATATTTTTATAAATGTTATTCTTAAAATCTTCTGAAACCTTTTATATAATAATTTATATAAAGATAATTTATATAATTTTGAATCGTTTCCTGTCATAGACCTTCTTGGTTTTGTTAAAGTGGATTCAATCAATTTAATATTTGTTTCTATTTGTTTATTCGGGTACATATTATTATGCAAAAGTTTACTATGAATGTCATGTTCGCCGGATAAATTTGTAAAGGTTGAAAAAAGATTCCATATAATAAACACTATTCTAAAATCATACGCATATTTGGTTGAAATGGCCAAAAAATATTTAAAAACACTTTTTGCAAGATTTACTGAAAATTCTAGCTAACTGGTGTTATAAAAACACCGAAATGTGTTTTCTACCCTGTAACTGTACTTCTGACACATAAAAACGTATCAAATTCGAATTTTAAATGTGTAAATATTGAGACAAAAAATATGATTATGAAAAGGTAGAATTTAAATTTTTTAAAAGTTTATTATTACGATAACAGCAAAGCAATTCCATACGTAGTTTGTTGCTCTAGATTACTATTTTGGATAAGGACCAAAATCTGAAATGAAGATGGTATAATAATAATAATAATATGTCCTATTAAGATAGGTCCTGCTTTCTCTTTCCGTCCACCAAAGAGAGAAGAAATTCTTTCGTGTCTTCGGCAAAAAGATAAGTCCTCCCCTGGCCAGAGTGGAATCTCTTACCAGGATATCTTGTATTGTGATCCTGAAGGAGTTATTTGTGAGAAAATCTTTGGAATTATTCTTGAATA
>MQRK01253403.1:0-10864 GCA_001938485.1 Girardia tigrina
TTAAATTCATAAAAAGTGACAATTGTGTGCAGAAAATAATTTGAAAACAGTTTAATCGATCAATTTTTTTGTATTGTTTTGGTCGCCAAATTTGAATCGTTGTTTTGAAATTGTTGAGTTTTTTATGCGAATCGAATTTTTTTAACTGTCAAAACGTGTTTTGTTTATCAAAATCAATAAAAGTTTTTGTTTTGCTGCGATTGTACGAAATAAATAATCGTTAAAAAAATGTTTTTCTCTTTCGAATTGCTAAAGATTTATGAATCGATTGAATATCTTGATTTTCAATGTTATGAAAGCGGTACAAAACATACCGATAATTATTTTCAATGTGAAAACGTGTCGCCGGTAGTTCACATTCAATGGCGCAATCATTTTGACAATATGATTTATATTTATCGCAAATTGCAGCGATACATAATCGCTTCACAGTGGAAAATAGATTGAATGATGGAATGTATTGTTGTAGATTCAATGAGTCGATTAAGAGATCTCTGTCGTGCTTGTTAACGTTTTCAGCTGGTACCAAAGATCGAATCCCGCATTACGGAATGGGTTGTGATACGAATAATATTTGGACTTCGGCAATTTTCAAAAATCGATTTCATTACTACAATGCTCCAAAGGAAACAGAATTGGCATACATGATGAAAGAAGCGATTTATTATAATCCGATTCTTGAAGAAAATAACAATCAATATTATTTTATTTTCATTATTGTTATTGTGATTATTCTTTTCTTTTTGGCTTGTGAACTGATTCGAAGGAAACATTTATCAGTGAGAATTGAACCGATCAAGAAAAAAAAACTGACAATTCGGCGCTCCAACGTTCCAAAAGCCGGCAAGGTCCGGGTATGCTAATTTATTTTTCCTCCCTCTGGCCCGATTTTCGCCAGCGTGTCGCGGCCTCAAAACCGCTGCGCACGCTCTCGTACTATCGACTTTGATTTGAGAAAAACACAACAAAATTATCTCGTTTTCTGATACGATTTCATCGACCAGATTATTCACAATATCATTGGACTCGTTTTTGGAGACGATTTTGATTTGATCGACGGTGTCGCCGATATAGTGTCACTCTAGACTTTTTGTTTGTTGACAACGGACAGATAGAGTGTTTAGGTACACTCAAGAAAACACAATTTATCTACTGACGAATCACCAAAGCCATTAGTTTCTTTGATTTCTTTATTCAATTTGTAAATCGCTTTTTGTAACGTGATATCTTGCTTACCGCTAAGTTCACACAATCTTGTTTTTTGAATCAAACAATGATACAAAGGAAAATATCGATGATCCTCAAGATATTTGAATTTATAACTTTTACAAAACATATGTAAACACTAAGTGAGCATGGTCGGATCGATAAGAAAGTCACCACTTTAATAATTTTTAATTCTAATTGAAAAATAAAATGCAATCAGAAATCTTTGTTTTTTAATCACGCACAAAAGTTGCTAAGCATGAAACTTTACAGAAAAAAAGTTTTCAATTATTAAACAGTTTTTATAAAACAATATATTTTAAATAATTTTATTTTTCTTAAATATATTTTTTAATTACTTTTTATTTTAAAAAAATAACTTAGTCCGCAAAAGTTATTCTGGTATATTAATAATGAAGAAAAATAAGTAATTAAAACATTTAATCAATGTGTAAAAGTATACTAACTGATGAACTGCCAACTAGTTATTAGTTATCCACTTTTAGCTATAAGGAGTGAATAAAATAAACAAATACTAAAGAATAATATTTAAAATGTATAATTAATAATGAACTAAACAGAGGAAGAAAAAGAAGTTAATAACAAATGATCACGAATAACAGGAAGTGGAGATTACAAAGAAGAATATTTATAAACTAGTTACTTTGGAAAGTTGAATAAATCGGACAATAATAATGTCTTTATTCTTTGATAATCGTTTATGATATTCAGTGAATGTAGTGTTTGAGGAATAACAGAATGGTTTTGATTATTGTTGATTAAAGGAACAGATAGCACATTTTATCATGTTGGGTTCCTGATCAATATTAGAATTCATTAACACCAAAAATTTATTAATAACACAATTAACAATTATTCAAACAACTTTTAGTTAACAATTTTTTATGTAATAAAATTGTTGTTTTTAATAAAAATTTTTTGTAGAGGAACTTTTCTATCGTTTTCTTTATGACCAGATTCTTATATTAAAAAATATGAAATTATAATTACAGTAATTTACAAATTTTATTATTATTACGATACGTTAATGATAAAAGTCTTAATTAAATTTTTTTACAAAACTATTTAGAATAATTTTTAAAATTATTACAACCTCTTTTATCCTTGTATTTATATATACATTTTTTTAATCAATTATTTAAAAATTCATTATTTCCCAATTAATTTCATTTTAAGTTTTTTTTTACTCTTCAAATAAAATTCTATTATTCTCGAAAATAACTTTTTAAATTAATTACTATATATTTTTAAATTATAAATGTTTAGACAACTTTTGATTTTAAATATTTACTTATTTCAAATATTATTTATAAAAATTATTTATTCAAAAATTTAAAGGAATGAGCTTTTCACATGAGTCCTTCACATATCAGATGACCAAGAAATAATTGTCGATAATATGAGGTCTCGTGAACTGTTTGGTTGAAGAAATTTTGATAGAGAAAATTAAGGATTGCGCGATTGTTCAGTTAGTACAGTAACACAATAATGATCGTGTAAGTATGCATAATTCTTTGTCAAATAAAAAAAATAATATTGTATTTTATATTTTTAAATTTAAAATTTAATTTTTTGATTTTATAATTATTATCTTAACGACATTATCATAAAGATGATAATCCAAGTAACAAAATTGATGGTAATAATAAATTATAATAATAATAAATGAAATATAATGATAATAAAAGATAATAATAATCTAAATAATAAATAAGATTAATTATAGTTATAATAAATAATAAGTAACGATAATAATTATTTGAGTAATAAATCAATGATAATAATTAATAATAATATAAAGGGAAATAAAAGGGGCGTTTATACATGTAGTCACTTTGATCCATAATTAAAAATAATCTATATAACGCTTTTTAACAAATGTTTATTTTTATGAAATTCTGTTTATTTAAACAAATATATTTAATTTCAATTATTGTATTTTAATGCATTTTTAAAATTAAACTATATTTATCTGATATTAAGATTTATGTATTAGGATTATGCCTACAATGAAAATTTTTCTCTTTTAATTTAGTAAAATATAATATAATAATTTATGTCGATTTATGAATATTAAAATTAATTCAAAATTTTATTTATTTTTCCAGTAATATTGTCGATATTTATTTGTTATTATCGTGAAAATGTAAATAAGTTCAAATAAACAAATATTTCATATTTGTAAATGAAATTTTCAAATTTAATAATTAATTATAATTTTCTATTCTTTTTTTCCATTATTTTTTTTCTTTTTAATAAACTTTGTGTTTTTTTGGGAAATTTTATTTTTATATTTTAATTCAATAAGAAATAGTTTACAAAATCTGCAAAATTATTAGAAAAATAAAATAAAATAAATCTTTAAAAATTATTAAATGATAAAAATAAATAAATTTTACCAACAAAAATAAAACTCATATTTATTTTTACATTTATATTTTTTTTAATAATTTTTCAATTAATAGAAAAATAATTGATTATTTTTTTTCTAATTTGTGACAGATTTTTGTCTTTAATTTTTCTTAAATTAAAAAGTTATTTTTTTCAATTAATAATTAATTAAAATTTGATTATTTTTTTGTTATTTTTTTGTACTTTTTGCAAGATATTTTTCGTTTAATTTTTCCTTTATAATTGTTTTATTTGACTCGGAAATGAATATAATAATTTGATAAAGAAATTGATACATTAAATCATCTGTTTATAAATGACATTGATCAATGTTTCATAGAATTATTTGTTTTAATGTATCGTTCAATTCCCCTCGCGGATTCCTATCTTATCCATTATTCACGACAATAATTTATGCCACGTTGTAAATCTCAGATAAAATTGTTTAAAAGAAGTTTAATTTATGATACTATTTTAATAATATCTAAACATTTTCAGTTTTCTCTTTCTTTCTTCTCTTTTCTTTTTTGTTAATTTTTCAAAATCGTTTTGTCTTGATTCAAACAAATTATTCAAATGTAAATGGGCAAATTAAATCAGGTTTTGGCAAATTAATGTCTCAATTGAAACTGTAAATTGCCCTAAATAAACATTTTCTATCTCTAGAAGAAAGTTTTGATTCTCGTTTCATTTTGTCTTTCTTTTGTTTTTCAATGATTATTAAATATTTTTAATTAGAAATAATGTTTGAGAATACGAATTTTATAAATATTATTGGTAACTTTTTTTTATATATAATGATTATTTATTAATTAAATATAAATATAAATCGAGTGTCCCAAAATTATTTGTGATATGTATAGTGATTATGTTTTCTTCTGGTTTAACTTTAAAAAGCGATCCTCTTGAAATGAACACATCAAATAATTTGGGGTGAAAAATTCTGGAGCTGACCAATTGGTCTAAAGACAAATTGGTCTAAAACAAAACAATCAACATAGCAATAAGTGAAATTAAAATTGTAAAAAAAATCCAATAAAAAATAGACTGTGTGAGCTACACTACGGAGAAGATCTAAAATTTGTATGTCAGCCATTTCATCATCCCAAGTCTGTATAACCGTTTTTAGTCTCTCTGTACAATCAACATATTTTTTCCTTGCTTGTTGCTGTCTACTTAAAAATTGTTCACTTTTTAGTTCGTTTAATGACTGATAAACTTCAATATATTGGAATGATTACCGGATACTTGGTAAAGAAAGCCACGATGGCATATCTCAATATAATTGTTTGTCTTAGGCAATCCTTCCAAAACACTTCCATGACAGTTTCACATATGATCTCGAAAGTGGGAGATCGTTATCCTTATCGTAATTTTCGACAAATTTATTTTAAACGGATTTATTTTAATCGATTTTAATTTTAGAAAATTTTCTTGTTAGGTTAATTTATTTGTTTAGACCAATTTGTTTTTTAGATCAATTGACCTAAAGTCGAAAATTCACACCACTTTTATTTAGCTTTAGTACACCTAAATGGAATACACACAACTTTATATACAAAGAAAACACATGTAATATACATTACATATGTACATTAAAATAATTGTCAACTATCCACAGAACTGTCAATTTTGATTCTTCTGTAAATGTGTTAGACTCGTGATAATCTACATGTGAAGAATCAAAATTTGACATTTTTAAAAGTTTTATTTGACAACCAAATAACATATTTTTAAACAAGTTTTTTTTGAATAAATTTCCGAGAAACACGTTTCATTTTTTTTCTTGCACCAACTATTTATAGATAAAAATAATGAATTTTAAAAATAGATAAATAATTTTATATTTTAATATGATTGGACGAATCACTTTGCACATTTAGACTAGGTTTACAAAACTTTATCAAGAGTGCTTCAGTATAAAGCACTCTTGATAAAGTTTTGTAAACCTAGTCTAAATGTGCAAAGTGATTCGTCCAATCATATTAGAGTATTTTGACATAACACACTGTGACGTAATGTTCATCTTTCTATATAAACAATTTAATATTTCTTTTAATTTTACAAATATATTAATTCAAAATTTATTAAAATTGATATTTTTAATTATTTATTTCAAATTAAAAACCTATGTTTTTAGTTGAAACATAAGCAAAGTTTTAACTATACGCGTATATTTTGAGATTATTAAAGCCAATAAAACTTTTAAACTAAATCACTTTAAATTACTTTAAGGCATGATTTCAAAACATAATAAATTATTATTGTCATAATACATATACAAATATGTAGATCGCAAAGTAAAATCTATATACACGGGATAAAAATAAGACGACGCGTTTAAAGAATCGTCGATCACTTTAATTATTTTTTCATTCAATTTATGAACTATTGAAATAAATTTAATTTTTAAAATATCATTTTAATTAAAAACTTATGCATGGTTTTCTAAATCTACATTTTGTGACACCAACAAATTGTTTCGTCTCAACTGAGGAGATTTGCAGTTTTCAATGATGATAAGCTGAAATTATAGCAAAACACAAATGTTATTCAATCTCGACCACATTATCCTTGTAGTATAGATGACGTTGATAAAAAAATTTACGAAGTTGAGTTAACAGACGTAACTAGATCTAATAGAGGTTGAAATTTATCGGATTCATTAGCTTACTTTATTGTGGTAGCTTCATGAAGTAGAATTATTTCTGTTATGGGAACCATGAATAAATATTAGGTCGTATACCATATGAGACGTGAAAAGGTTATAAATAAAAACATTTAAAAACTTCTCTTAGATAAATTAAGATGACTTACCTAGAGACTGAAATAGCGTCTCTTATGTTAATAATGTACAATGCTAGAATTCACCATTATTATGATCTAGCACAGTGGTGCACAAACTATTTTGTTTTACGACCCCTCATTCTGTATAAAATTTTGTCACGACCCGTTGGTAAATAATGAACTTTTTTCAATCAACAGTGTAGTTACAGTGAAATAAAACAAACTTTTTTAAGAAAGGTTTTATTTATGTATATAGTGATATCTATAGAACTAAATATAGTTTTCTATTTAACTTGTTAGAGTGGAAATTCGATGGCAAACGGTATGTCTTGATAAAGTTATTTTTTTAAAATCATTACCATATTTTTATCCATGCATAATTGATGTCATTTTTATTGCCACGGGAAGAGTAGAAGATTCTTCAATTGTATGAGGTTTTAAATTTTTCGCAATTAAATACGAAATTTTTAAGGATGCCCGTAAAGACTTTTCAGGGACTGTTGTTGTAGTGTTCGAAAATTACTCAACGGATAATTCCGGAGTTTAAAGTCATTCAAAATAAAAGAAAAGAGACATTTGATAAGAGAATTTATTTAATTCAAATTTTTCGCCAAAAAAGTGATTTAGTTAAACAAATTTTTTTTTCACAAATTGTTATTAGTTTTTATAGTGAACTGTTTTTTATAAATATGAATATTGGATTTTAATATATAAATATATTTATAAATATTAATATTTAATTTTTTTTTGTCACTACAGTTGTATATGTTTTCAAAAATGTATTTTGATTTTTTATGACCTCAGCTCGTTTCTTAAAAATGTTTAAGATTTAGGCATAGTTTTCAAATGTCTTTTTAATTTGGCAAGTTTCATGCTTTCGTGAGCCAGTTTTTCAATACAATTAAAACACAACGAATATTCGGTCCCTTAATAATTTCATTAAACTTTTTTTGTAAAAATGAAACATTATTTTAAAAAGTTAGATTTAAAAATTAATAATAAAGTTAATATAAAAATACAAAATTAATTATTTCATTTAATTAATGATTTATTATTATTATTATTAGAAAAAAAATAGGAAAGCTATCAAAATAAAATTGAAATAAAAGTTTATATAAATTAAAGTGATGCCTTTTTTTAGCACGAAAAAACATTATGTTGATTCTCTATGGCCTTGTAGTTTTGTATTGATAAATTAATTTCTTCAAATTCGGCGATCCCCAAAAATCTATTCGTGACCCCTCAAGGGTCGTGACCCCTAGCTGGCGCACCACTGATCCAGCAGATAGTGAGGAGTTTTCAAGGTTTAGTATTAAATTTCTACCATTAAATACTTTTTCTTGAATTCTACAGAAACTTATTTTCTGTTTTGAAGATTTTGATGAATCGGAACGGTGGAAGATATGAAAATGAACTTCAAGCTCTGACTTCTGGAACTTTCAATAAAGTACCTCCTGATCATTGGAAAGGGTTTTACTAAAAAAAGTGTTAAGTTATTTGATTCAGTCAAAAGTAAAAGAAATAAATCTGAAGGAAAATTGATAATTAAGTTTTTTTAAATACTAAATAATTTTTAATTTAATTTTTATTAAATTATTTAATTGGTCGAAAACCCCTAAAATATATAATATATAAAATAATATTTTTATTTCAAGAACAGAAAATTATTTTAAATAATTTCAATAAATTAAAATGTTGGAGATAAATTGTGATAAAATTAAAGTCGAATAAAACTTTAACAAAATGTGGAAGACCACTGGAGGAGATGAAGTGGTTTCACACTTAAGAGGAGATTTTGTGAAGGAGGAAATATTTAATTAAAGAAAAATTTTGAATTCCTTTTTATCATATAATTGTTATAAGATAAAAGATAAATGAATTTTAACGGGTTCATTTTTTTATTTCTTTCTTTCAAATTATTTTCGTTTAACAAGAAATTAATACTTTTATTCAATAAATAAAAAATATGTTTTTATATTATGTTACATTTGAAAAATTAATTTGTAGTCGACAGTAATGCATTAAGCTTGAAAAGATTGCTTAGACGCCGTTTTAAGAACAGGTCTTTCAAGCCTACAGAAGACATTATTCGGGCCTGGAAGATTGGCATCAGATACATCATTCTTTTCCGTTTGACTACTTATAATGTTTTCCAGCCCCATTTTGTGAGGAAATATTGTTCTGCGGCCAAAAGTTAAAATATAATGACAAAGTCTGTTTTTCGATTTTTGCTGGCAATAAAAGATTATAAAAAATTCTAAAATATCATTGAAACTGTTACAGTCTTGTAATTGAAGCGAAATATAATGAAATAAATATAAATATATAAATAAAATATGGAAATATTTGATAAAAATGTCCAAAACTATTTGGCACTGTTTGAAGAACACCGCCAGTGGTTGGTCGGATGTCAGTGCTCAGTTACAAGAATTTTTAATGTTTTATAACTTTTAAATATACATTTTATATTAAAACAGCTTCCTCTCAAAGGACAAATATTGCATTAAATTATCATTTTTAAAAATATCATATAATATTATTAATATTTATAATTATTTTTTATATAAATATTATCGTTATTTGTAGAAGTAGTAATATTAGGTCATCAGATGTGAAATCTGTGGACATAATTACAATAAATTTAAAAATCTATAATTTGACAATGACTTAACATTTTGATTGCTACAAATCTCTTCTTTTGGGTTAATCATTAAAAATTAATAAACAATGGCGACAACTTGTTTTAATAATCAGTATTTTAAAAAAAGGGAAAAGGCAGAAATTTGAGTAAGAGTTCCTACGTTGAACTTCAGCATCAGAAACCATTTGAAGCAACAATAGTTTATTCTGATACAATGGATAAAAGTTGGTGGATTCTAAATGAGTTGAATGAAAAGCAGGAACAAAAGTATTTGGATGCTTGCTTGATGATACCTTCTCGGTTAAATGTGACCACTTTTTGAATTAAATCGTCACTTGTGATAAAAATTCAATCAAATAGGATAATTGCAAACGTTCAACAAGCTTGGTGAACCTGAATGAATCTCCAAACATTCATCAAAAGAAGTTGATGGTGACTGCATGGTGATCTGCTGCAGGTTTAATCCATTAGGACTTCATGAAATCTGGCTTCTCTGTCACAGAAGAAGTCTGCTGTAACCAATTGGAAGATATGAGGTGGGAACTCAAAGAAAATCAGTAGCGTTTAGAAAATAGATTGACTCCCCCTCTTGCTCCACAACAATGCAAAATTACCTACTGCACTTAAGACTGTGACAAAACATAAGAATTTGAGTTAGAATTTCTGTATCATGCTTTGTAGTCATCCGATCTATTCCCAACTGACTAGCATTTCTTCCTCAATTTCACCAACTTTTTGATAGGAAAAATTCAATTCCTAAGAAGCCGTAAAAATGAACTTCCAGGAATTAATAGATTTTTGCCTACTAATTTTTTATTCAAATGACCTCAACAAGCTACCCCTCTAATGGTAGAAGTGTGTTGATAATATGGGTGCATATTTTGATGAATGACATAAATGTTTGTATTGGTAAATTACACTGGTATGCATGATATCAGATGTTTCAAAAATGCAACTTGTTTCTAACAGATTTCAATGTGCAGATTTCAAATACGTAATCCATTTTTTTCAATCACGTACAGTTTTTTCACAATTCCAAAAAATGGTTTAAAACATCACATAACTGAAATACATTACATAATCAAGATAACGTCTGATATTTCAATGATATAATCCAATATGTATGTGAATGTATCTGTGTATATATTCATTACTCACATGGACAATGTTTTATACACACAGACACACAAACATGTGTATATGAAATTGCTTATATCATCAAAATTTAGGCCTGTCCATTTAATTAAAATAAATTCATTATTTAGTATTGAAATTTCTATTCATTTTAACTCATTTGATTTAACATGGCTACTAGTTCGATTTCCAGAAGATGTTGTTCGAATTCTCCAAATTCATTTTGTTATATTTGTGGAAGATACAGGCCTCAGAAGCAAAGGCAGTCCATCAAGGGATTTCTGAAAAGATTTATCATACATATTTTAAAATAAAATTAGGTGTTCAAGATAAACCATGGGCACCTCATGTTGTATGCAGGACATGTGTAGAAGGACTAAGAAGTTGGAACAGAGGTTTGAAAACTTCTTAAAGTTTTGGAATTCCAATGATTTTGCGTGAACCCAAAAATCACACAGACGATTGTTACTTCTGCATGATAAACACCAAAAGCTTTAATAACAAGAATAAAAAAGATTTATCATATCCTAATTTTCCTTCAACATTGAGACCAGTACCTCATGGAGATGACACTCCTGTTCCGATACCAATTGGCATAACAGACGTTTTGTCAAAGGATGAATCAAGTTCTGACAATGTTTTTTGACCATTTTTTTCCAATTCTGAGACCTTTGAAAGTTTTTT
>MQRK01253404.1:14749-30007 GCA_001938485.1 Girardia tigrina
AAAAAAAATTTTTTGGTTCAAATTTAATCTGCAAATCGTTTTTCTTTCAGGTAATTATAAAACTGAAATTGTTTTTATTTATGATATTTAATGTGTGAAGAATTTTATTTTTTTATTAATTTTTTATGTGATATTTAAATTATTTTTTTTCAATATATTAATTTTAATTATAATTAAATCTTGAAATCCATATTTCTTGTAAAAGAAATTTTAATTCTTAAAATTAAATTATTAAAAAAAAATTAAGAAAAATAATTATTTTCATTTATTTTAAAAATTAAATTACGTATTTTATTTTTTAAATTTTTTTTTAATAATTTAAATAAAACAAATAATTTATTTATTGTTCGACATGTTATCTCTTATTTGTCATTTAAATTAAATGAGTACTGAAATTTAATATTATCGTCTCACAATGCGCCAGATCCGTTGGATCCGTCATCTCCGTGATCGCAGACGTCGTCACATGATATCCATTAAATCAATGATAAATTCAATTCTCGTCTATTAAAACGCTATGAAAATACGATCGATTTATTTATCGACTACTCATAATTTATGAGCCTGATTTATCTTATCAAACAAATACACAATTAAAGTATTAGTTACTATTTATCATTCATATTTGATAATGTTTGGAATCTATACAAATATCAAATGACATTAATAAAAGTAATTTTACTCAGCTAAAAATTCTATTTCGACACCAATTAAACAAAGTAGTTATTTTTTAATAGTCGATGATTATTTGTCAGTAAAATTAAACAGAATTCCTTGTTAATCAATGCAATCAAATAAGACTGATTCTAACCAATCAGATCCGTGATTCTATGCGTACGCATTTTAGTTGAATTTGATTGGTTGTTTGTAAGTCAATTTAAGACGTCTTGATGGAGATAGAAAATTTGATTTTTGTAATTTATTTTATATAAAAATAAATATTATTTAAGTAAGACGATTAATTTTTCAAGTAAAATTCTTTATTTCAAATAATTTTTTTTAATTTTTTAGCTATGAATAACGTGCACCGAAATTTGATTAGACCTCATCCATTTATGTCTACCGATAAAGATTTACCTGGTTTTAATGGGAATTATCCCATTCTTCCTTTTTTACAAAATTTTATTCCACCATTTTCAAATAATCATAACTTACCTTATTTTTCCATACCACCACCCAGTCTACTATTCAATTCTTCTGATCCTTGTGGAGCATTAAGCAGTAAGAAATTACCGTTTTCCTCTGAATCAGGAATGATTCAAACTCCTTCTTCTGATATGATGAAAATGTCGACTATGAGCCACTCGAATTCCGCTTTATCGAAAATTCCGGGGAACTTCTTTCCTTTTCCATCTTTACCCAATTCTCCTTTTCTCAATCAACTCTCTCTGTCAGCATATCCTACAGGAAATTTGAAAAGATTCAGTGGATTCGATCCCTGTGAACGACTCCATCACGCTGCTATGGCATCAAGGCAGGTGGCTTCAGTTATTCAAAAACTTTCTGAAGCAACAAACAATTCCATTGATTCTTTTCCAATAGGAAAAGTAATTAAAATGAGCGATGGTGAACTGAAAAAAATTGAAAGTTTATCCGTATCAGATTTTGAAGAAAGTTGTAAATCACACAGTGATATGATATTAGTTCCGAGTGAGGTTAAACTCATTGAGGTCAGTCATTCTGATAATACGGCCAGAGTGCAGCTGACTTACGAGAATAAATCAGTTAGATTAATTTTTTTTTTAATTTTTTATAATTTAATTATAATTCTAGAGTGTTATTGTTGTTCCGGTTTCCAAGCCATTCTTCACCCGAAATTCCGGATGGGCCGCCATAGATCCAGAAGCTTGTATGACGAAACACAATTTACAGGCTGCCAAATTACAACTTAATGATATTTGTTTCTGTTTGATAAGGAAAAAAAATCCAATTGAAGAAAGCAACCCCCAAAACAATTCGCTAATAACCAAGAGGCCCCTTAATGAAAAGTTGCATAAAAAATCCAGATATCAACCGTACTAAAAACGGTCTGGTCAGTCACTTTTAAACAGAATCTATTTTACATGTCTTTCAATATAAAAAAAACTTTTTTCATCTTCAAAATCCTTTCGTTGTTGTTGAGATTTGTAATTTCGGGAAAAAAAATCCCGTTGTGTTTTCATATTTGTATAAAACATTTTATGTTTTGTGATGTTGAAACACTCATTTATTGATTTAATAAATCGATATTTATTGACTTTTTTTATTAATAATCAATAAAATTTTTTTTTAAAATCAAATAAATTTTATAGAAAAAATAAAATAGAGGAAAAATATTTTTTGAAAAAAAATTAATTAATAAATAATTTTTTTTGATGATTAATTTTCCGGAAAATGTTTAAAAAATTTTATATATATTATTTAGAAAAAGAAAACACTGAAATATTATTATTATTTTCGATTTTTTGAACATTTTATAGAAAATATTTGGGAAAAATTTTGCAGTTGGGTAAAAAAAAACGATTTTTCGGAATTTCAAATTTGCCCTATAATTTTCTAAACTGATCTTTTAAAGACAGATGGAAAATGGGAATAATTCCTCAAACTCAATCAATCAGATCCACAAAACGATTCAATTACAAAGATCATTGCCGATCAAGAGAGATATTAGAAATTCAATTATCATATAACTGATGGCAACTACGACTTATGTTGTTTTGTCTGTAGTATAAAACAATCAAATCAACATAATTAAGAAAAAATTTAACTTCAGGGCAATCAACGGTTGTTATTGACAATAAACGAAATTGATCACATTATCCTACCCGACAACTCCGCGATTTCGTGAATTAGAAAGCAATAATCATCAACAGAGTTCAGTGTAAATGAGTATATCTACAATCCCGTAATTGCTCTTGACTCGCTAACTCGTTTCACGCAACAATTCGTCTGGAGTGGCTACGAGGGCAATATAGCGGCTAATAGATTTCGAATCCTGGAAGATCTCCGTGGAGGCTGTACAGGTTCGTTTGAGACATTTTTGTCATTAGCAGGTGTCAATGGCTCTCAGGCAGAGCGATGACTGAAACAATTGACACGATATGCGTACCCGCTAGTGAAACAATTTGGAACAATTTTTCCCCATTTATAAACATTAGGAAATAAATTGGATAAATACAGAACGTTCTAATCGTTGAGTTGATTCTGTCTTTTTTTGAGTAAAAGAAATAATACAGTTGTGATAATACTATTAGCAAATGATAGACATAAAATAATGAATAAATTTTTTTATTATTAGTACTGAAATTGATAATAATATTCTTTTTAATAATAGTATTAATCTGAAACTTTGGGAAAAAAACGTTGTCGAAGAAGAGTTTGTAATTATTTATATATTTTTTAATTAATTTATTTATATTTGTTGAATGAGTTATAAATTCCGATCATCAAAATAACGTGATCATCAAATAAATAATAAGATCCATAAGTGATATTGAATGAATATTTTCGATAACATATCAGTTTGGATCTTAAGGTAGTCGTTCTGTTGATGAGTTTGCAACTGTGGCATATAACCTGGCATATACCATAATCCTCATTTACCCATGAAGAAGTCTCTGAAGATTGGAGAACTATGTGTCTAAAATGTACTTTGTGAAATCCATAGATCTGATACCAGATACCAGTCTGAAGAAATCTCTCGGATTATGTAAGCGAAAAGTTAAAAGACTGTTTTTATGGGTATTTAATTGTAACAAGAATAACGTCCAGGAATTAGTTAGAATTAATTCCAAACTGGAGTTTCTGAAAAACTAGAAAATGAAATTCTATCTCTTAGTGAAAACTCTCAAAAGCTTGCCTGTACCAGGTTGAGTCAAAAGTTATTCATGCTTTTATGCGACTATTATATTTACAAAAACTTTTATGATACTGATTATATTGTTCCTTAAAATACAGTCCATCATTTTCAATAACTTGAAGTCATCTTTCTGCCAATTTCATGGCGATACAATGCATTAATCTTGGAGACAAAAAATCGAAAATTTTAGTTTTGACCTCTTCCTCTGAACCAAAGCATCTCCCATGTTAGAAATATGAGAGAGACCGAAACAAATGATAATCAGAAAGGATAAGGTCCGGGTTATAGGCTGGGTGTGGAATGAATTCAATGACTTCCAGTTCCTGAATTATCTGCTTCACCCTGCGTGATGTATGAGCGGAAGTATTGTCATGTTGTAGGATTGCTCTACCGCGATTAAACAATCCTAAGTAGCGAGTATTCCAAGTATCATGAACTCGCTGTAATTGTTGAGCATAAAAGTTACAATCGATGGCTCGGGCATCATGTCATCCATAATTCCACCAAACACACAACATCATCTTCTTTTCGATGCAACCTTGACGAACAACTTGCTGAGTTGGTTGATCATGTTGAAGCTATTGCTTACCTTTACTAGAATTACGAAAGAAAATCCACTTTTCATCTCCTGCAATAATTCACTTCCAAAACGGCTGTCTCTGTGGTTATTGAGTAGTTTGCGGGAAAGATCGATTCGATGCTGGGCTTGAATATTTGTCAATTCGTTGGAACTCGGAGTGGATTTTTATTTATAAAACCCAAGTTATGCAGATGACGAACAATGGTTCTTTGAAAATGGTCGAGCTCCTCGGACAGCCTAAGGTTACCAGTACAAGGCTGCTGCTCAATTAGGCCACGAAACTCCTCTTTGTACACCACTGATGGTCGACCTGAACGTTCCTGATCTTCAAGACTGATCTCTCTCTGATTAAAATGACGAAACTACCACTGAGCTGTATTTTTCTTGAGCACATCCTAGCCTTTCACATTGCAGATTTCTTGAGTCACAGCTGCTGCTGTTAGGCCTTTTTTCTTATAATGTCGTAAGAAGACACGAATTACTGTTTTGCCTTCAATCATTTTAAAATGTAAAAAGTAGATGAAAGAAGTTTAAAGTTTTAACTTTTAAAGTGTAGTTTAATTTAGCTTTTTATGGGCTTTAAAATAATACCAAATCTTGAATATAAATGCTAGATATAAATGATCTGGTAAAACAAAAACTTTAATTCACTAAAAAACATGAATAACTTTTGACTCAAAGTGGCAGTGATGACTGTACCGTACCAATATAGTTGGAGAGCTAGAAATTCATTACTCTAAAGCAAAGCAACCATCGAGTGAGATTATATAAGTGAAGCTCAGGAATTCATTCCTTGTAGTTACCTCCGAATCAGGGGGGGTCTATAATCAAATATTATATTTACAAAAATATATTTACAAATGATGACACGCACTATCGACTAGGATCCTTTAAATAGTTTAGGATTAAATAATCCTGTCTAAGAAATAAAAAGTCAATTCGAAATTTCAAAACCTTCCAAAATAACTGCGAGTCCTAAACCAAAATGAAACAAAATATTCTTCGTCTTTAATATTAGTATATTATTAAGTTTGTTATGACATATAACTATCAATTCAAGCTTCCATTTTTCTATTTCTTAAATTACACGGGGTAACAAATTTTTCAAAAAGTCATGTTTCATGACACTTTTTAGTGTTTCTTAATGTAATTTTGCTCGCTGATTCAGAAAATAACATCAGTTTCTCCCTACCTTCAATGGTCTAAAAGATAAACTAAATTTTATATAATTAACATATACGAGAAATCAACTTTAACTAACTTACACAAAATTAACAAAATATCAACATAACTGAGAGTTACAATGTCTCCTTTGTGTTTAAATAAATGAAATGATTCAAGTAATCCTAAGTTCTTCAAAAATGCACAATAGATCGTTTTTGTCTTTAATGAGTTGTGTCATCTGTGCGCACCAAACTCCATCATGGCTTCGTTCCAACGTCCTTGATATTGCTTCTACATCGCCGTAATGTCCTGGTGGAACATTTCACCGTGCTCTTTGCTAACATCTCCGAGATTTGGTCTAAAGAATTCCAGGTGAGAGTGCAGATAATGCAGCTTTGTTGACATTCTACAACCCAAATCTTGGTAGTTGTTGAGTAATTCTTCAATCAGTTCCTTATAATTATCCGCTCTGTTGTTGCCAAGAAAATTAGAAACTACATGCTTGAAAGCCGTCCAGGCTCTCTTTTCTTTTTCTTTCATTTTACTCTCTAGACTTTCTGATTCGAACATCTGTCTCAAGTGGAAGTTGAAGAATTTTGTCAGCAGAAACAACAGCAACATTTTTCACGCTGTATGCACCTGGTTGCAAGTCACTTCGTTCAGGCCATTCTCTAAATAGTTCCATTCTCTAAATAGTCGCCATTGATCTGGTTGATGTGTGACACCAATTGCTTCAAACAGTCCCATCACGTCTAAACAAAAGCAAAGTGTTTCCTCAACTCTAAAGTAATGAGCAAATGTAGTGTGTCTATTTCGGTACTTAGAAATTCTCACACTTGGATCCAATAAATTCAATTCCTTTAGTCTAGATGAAAGCAGTTCAGCGCCTGCTTTAGGAAGGTTTAAGTCTCTGACAAGATCATCAAGTTCTTGTTGACTTGGAAAGTGAGGCTCTTTGTTTCCTATGTAACCTTGACTCATTTCTAAAATTAAGATTCTCATGTAGAGAAATAAATATCCTGAAAAAAAATAGAAAAGAAATATTATAAAAAGTCATTGAGTTACGGTTTTTTGTGGTCATTCAGAGGGTCCCAAGAGATAATAATTCCAAGTAAAGTATTTACATCGGCACACGAATCTGTTTGTTCCATGTTAAACAAATTCATAAAGTCCATTTAACTGACGAAGATCACAATTTGATTTGACTTTTCCATGTAATTAAAATTGTTCGAAAATTCGCCGAATAAATCATTATTTTTATCACAAATCTTCAAAATTTTAATTTATAAAATGATCATTTATAAATGAGCTTAATCTTTGGATTCATTCATCTATTTTCATTGAAAAATGTTTAAGATTTTTCGTATAATTACCTCTTCCAAAAACATTTTGGAGGTGAAGAACCATTTTTAGAGTTTGAAGAAAAACACAAACTATATGTTCTTGATCTTTAGGGATAAAAAAATAAAGAAATCCAGTCTAAAGGTTGAATGAAAAACTCTACATAAAAAAACTTATTGCCTTTAGTGTATAATAAAACTTAATTGAAATGAGCTATTAATACTGTTTCTTTGACTTACTTCATACATCATTCTCGAATTACCAATATTATAATTAATGAACTTCCTCAAAATGATTTTTATAAAAATGAAATTATTCCCGAAACTTATTTTCCGCTGGCGAACACCAAATGAAGCATCCCGAAAATTGCCTGACAAATCAAGGGAAATGCTAATGATTTCAGCGAAAGACGAGCGATACATCCCGAACAAAAGATCAATGGTTTGCCAACAATTTTTGAAAAATTAAAAATCATAGAAACCCTTGGTTTTACTCTTTGAAATTGAAAAGGAAAGGGCATAGATTTTCTTGAATTATTTAAAAAAATTTAACGTTTATATTAATGGAAGAATTTCGAAAGTCAGAATAATTGCTAACATTTTGGGGAGCTCATTTAAATTTTTGAATTGCAATAGTTCAGGGAATTTTATAATATTTCAAAATATTTCATACATTGAAATAAAGCGGATGAAATTTTAGAGTAAAAAAATATGTTTTATAAATTAAAATTTTCTCAAATGTTAATTGATTAAACTTATTTTTTTACTCTAAAATTTAATTAATTTAATTTTAATTTCTTATTTTTTTGGAATTTACAAAATTAGTTTTATAACATTTCTTTAATTAAAAATTTATCTTTCAAAGATTTTATTAAAATTCTTTCCTTTTAATTTATTTTAAAAATCTTCAATTATAAAATTTCTATATTTATCGTTAAACATATTTTTAAAACAAAATCTTTTACTAAACTTTTCGATTTTATATTCTTATAATAATTTATAATAAAAATGCAAATTTTATAAGACTAAAATCAAAAAGTTTAGTTCAAATTTTTTTTACAAATATGTTAAATAAATTAAAAGGAAAGAATTTTAATAAAATCTTTGAAAGATAAAATTTTAATTAAAAAAATGTTATAAAACTAATTTTGTAAATTCCAAAAAAAAATAATAAATTAAGTATTCGTATTACATTATATTACACTATCTTTATGTATAAAAGTTTTATGCAAAAGAAAAAATGTTCCTTGAAAATTTCTGTGAAAACATAATTGTGTTGTATTAATAAAATTTTGGTGTTATGAATTCAAGTTTTGATATCGAACCTAACAATAATGTTTATTAATGTTTTATAAAAAAAGATTGGAAAAATTAAACTGATAAAAAGATAAAATTGCAAATCAAAGCTTCTCAAATAAATCACATATCAACACTGTATAATTTCATAACAATAAAATATAATTTCACAACCTTTTTCTCATATGAATTCATTATTAAATGAAATTTTTCTTCCTCAACTACCTTGTATATTGGCCAATTTACTCATAAAAATGTGGATTTGCTTTACTCCACCTGCAAACCTGTGATGCTTTAATATCAGCATAAAATGCGCTCTCATCGCTGAAAAAATATTTTCACGACCTCTAACATTGTCGTGCTTATTCAATATTGCTTGACAACATTTAACGCGTTTCAAATAATCATCTTTACTTAAAAATTGCCCTTTCACAGGCCTACAACTTCTGTAACAGAGATCTTTCATAACTCCCCTCGATGTAGATCGTGACATGTTCAGACCTTCAGCTCTTTGACAGAGATATCAAGCAAAAAATATTAAAGTAAATATAACGAAATGCTGCAGAGCATGTTAAGGTTTTACCATACTGACTTCTTTGAAAATGTTTGGATGGATTTGTCAACATCCCCCTGTGAAACATGGCATTTATTGAGATTACCAGGATGGTCTTTATCAAGAATAGAGCCAGTTTGAAAAAAACTTTTCTGGCCATGTCTTAATGCAGCGTGAATGAAGAAACTCACAGTCAAATTCCTCACGTAATCTCTTCTTCAACGCTCTCATAGATGACACAGATTTATCACTGTTGTGATACCTTACTGCCACTAGAATACGCAACTCA
The DNA here is from genome assembly GCA_001938485.1 of Girardia tigrina. Classification (NCBI taxonomy): domain Eukaryota; kingdom Metazoa; phylum Platyhelminthes; order Tricladida; family Dugesiidae; genus Girardia; species Girardia tigrina. The sequence goes on from MQRK01253404.1 coordinate 23,810, forward strand.
ATCGTATAGGTGCTTTGGCCAGTCATCACTGTAGAAACAGAAGAAACAAAATAAAAAGAAAATTATCAAAAATGAATAAGTGAAACATGCTATACATTTATGGCCATGGAACTCATAAAGTGGTAGTGAATTATGAACAACCTGTATATAATGTAATCTTCACCACAATTGCACTTTAACTACTTAAATAACTACTTTAACAATTATATTTAGAAAACAAGAAAAAAATTATTTGTAATAAAATCACACAAGATTTAACATTTTTTAACAATTACCATTTGTTTTTGACAAAATATTTACAAATATCTCAAACCTAAATGTATATTCGATTATTCTCCTATTCTGATGGACCCCTTCCTCAGCATTGACCCACTTGGAATTTACTCATAGGCGTCCATTCCTTATTTTTGTGGTACGTGAAAAAAACAGTAATATCATTTTATACTCATCTTTGGAAAAATAGTACTATTTTAAATTATAAAAGACATTTAATAATTTGCGACATCAATTATCGAACTTTCAAGGACCCCCTTAAACTGGCCCTAATTTAATCGCTTTATTTGTTGATCAAACGTATAGCTTAAGAAAAAATAAAATAAAATATTATATATCTCATTCTTAATGGAACTTGTTAATCAACAAATATCGTAAAGTGAATTGAGCAAACGAAACAATCAAATATAAAATGTTTTTTCACAATATTTTGATTTCAAAATATCGAAGGTTTCCTAATTGAAATATTATTTTATAAAGAAAACTTTTAAATGTAATAACACATGAATTGTTTCTCCACAACATTACCTCTTGTCATAGTGATTAGTAGGTCGCTAGTGGCACAGTTCCACTCTACAATGCCCAGCTGCATATGCTGCCTAACGAAGATGCCCCGGGCCATGTGTCACATTGACAAATCATAGAAGCACTATTACGTCTCCGGTCTATCAAACTAGCCATCAGCAGATTTTTATTTCTTGCTTCAAATGGTCTAATCGTTTAGAAGAATATATAATCTGACAGCCAGTGACATTGTTGTCCACTTTAGTGGGATTTCTTCCATGGGAGAATGGTTGTTGATAAGCTCTTGCCTCGATGGAAGGCAGAGGACATCATGACATTTCGTCTTCAATTCACTTGTTCTCTGAATTTATTGTCGGTTATGGAGTAATGTTGAATTTATTATGCTTATTTAAAATGATAATTTTATTATTTTTTTAAACAAGGTTTTTTGTTTCTTTATTGGATTTTAATTTTAAAAAATCGAAAGATTATTGTCATTTATTCCAGCGCTGTCCAAACTTGGACACGCGAGCCGCAAGCCCATTTTGTGGCCCCCTTCGCGATATATGATTTAAAAAAAGTATTATTATTTTGTTTTTTCTTTATTTTTATATTTTTTTATATATTGCTATTTATTTGATATTTTAATTAGTTATTTTTTTCATTTTTTTCATTATTCATATTAATAAAATAAATAATTTCTTAGGGTTTCATTTATTTTTTTATGATTTTTAATATTTTCATGTCAAAAAAATATTTTTTTTATTCTATCATATATTTTGAGTAAAACATTTGTGATAATTACAGAGGTTCATGAAAAATAGTAAACCATTATTCTTTTGAAAAGATTATTAAAAATAAATTAAAACACATTTCTTTGATATGCTGACTGCGGAATCCAAATTCTTTTTAATGGGGTCCCCAGCTCTCAGAATTTAGACAACCTTGATATATATGATTATTGATAAATTGATTAAATTTCAACTTCATAATTTATTTTATTTTATTTAATCAAAATACAAATTACCTGACTTTTATATCCAGCATAACTATTTTAACCTTCATTACGAATGTGTTTTTGAATTTTCTTACATAAATGACGGAAAATCTCTCCCATTATACGTATATGTCATTACATTTATATATGCATGTGAGATATTTAAATTAGAATTACTTTAAAATCTCGATTTGTAATAATAAAAAATATCTTGAAAATAATCCGTAAATAAATAATACATAAAATCAATATCAATATTAGAAACATATTAATATTTATATACTAAAATCGTTATGTCGAAAATTAAGAAAATTAATCAACGGGTTTAAAAAAATATATGAACAACAAAAAAATATTTTTTGTTTAAATATTCGAATTTTGTGAAGTGATTTTTTAAAATAAAGTTTGGAACCCTTTTCATCGAATTATTCTTTTTTAAAGCGAAGTTATTTTATTGATGTCAGACGATAATGAACTGGCCGGGATCGGCGTTCACAATGCAATTGTTTATTTTTTGAACATATAATTGCTGTGTATATAGACAATTATTGTCTTGCTTCTAAATCCCTCGATGCTGGACAATTTTGGACAAAAATAATCCTCACATAAGCGACATTGGACATACAAAATCCTTTCAAGGCTTTTAGCATGGGCAGATTATAACATAGAAAATAAAAAAAATTCTATGTTCTGGTCTTTAGAAGAGCGCGGTCAAAATGTCTATTTGAAAAGATTTATAACTAGAATAGTTTACTTTTCAGTTGAACAAGTGTATAAAGTAAACAAATAAGCAAAATATTGCTTTTGATATAAATTTTCTGAAATCCTAAAAAATGTGTTCTAATATTTTTTCTTATTGGTACATATTTTCTGATAACTTATAATTATTTTAATAGTGATAAGAATAATATTAACTATTGTAAACATAACTTCTTTTATATTCAGCACACGTATAACACCATTCTCTAAGCAACAGCTACCACTATTCGCATGTATTATTGTATGCGGTTAAGGGAAGTAAGTTTAGAGCAATAAGAATATTATTAATAACATGTAAACCAGTGGTTCTCTGACCTTTTTAGTTCTGGGACCCCGTTGCAAGCCATACGATATTAACGAACCACCGTTGCAGCCTGATTTATCTGTTCAAATTATAATAGCATGTGCGTAATAACATTTATCAATCTGCGTGAACACTTACGTTGTTATAGAATAGTTTGTAATAGAAATATTAAAGAGCAGCAAGGGGCGAGTTGATTATTATTCAAATTAACTGGATTTTAGAAAAGACGTTATTTTAATCACTATTAAGGGTTTCAGACTATCCTTAACTAATATAAATAAAGGTAATAGAATTATTTAATTAACAACGGAATTTTAAAAAAAAGTTAGACCACAAAAACAGGAAATTTCGGAAACAGTGTTTCGGAGAAATGAAATACGAATTATACTAACTGTTTCTGAATACCGAAGTAAAAATATCAATGACCAAATTTTTACGCCCTTCACAATAGTATAGTTTTAATTATGGGTCCCCTGAACTAATTTACAAGATCTTGATTGAACTGTTTACGTTAGGAAGGGAACAAATTTGAGGAAATCGCACAACAATCGTTGCAAATTTAGATATTTATTGTTGAGAGAATGTGGTTCATCGTAGTTGAATACTGTATTTGAATCAGAGAAGTTTGATCCGAAATTTTTAAAAATTTGTGTGGACCAGGCGCATAAGCAGGGAGATTAGGGGGATAAATCCCCCTTCCCGAAAAAAATTTGAATTACGATTTTTATTAGCCCTAAGTGTTTTAACAGCATATTAATAAGAATAATTTAAAATTATTATGCTTAAAATGTAAACTGTCCAATTTTTTAAGAAAATGCTTTAAAAATCTAAGAAAATCCTCCCACTCAGAAAAATTTTAATTATGATCTTAATTACCCATAAGTTTTGCAGAGCATAGAACATATTTTCTCAAAACATGAAACATGCGGCAGATAACGAAATCCTCCTATCTATAGAAGTCAGTAATGAACAATGGCCAAGTGATATTAGTTGCATTAGTGGCATTTTGATGGTATTATAAATTTTATTATTTTAATAATAATTAATTTATTTTTTTTAAAAATAAGAACTCAAAAAAGAAAACAAGTGTTACTTAATAATATATCCCCCCGAAATATTTTTTCTGCCTGGTGTGGACCAGTTAAAAAACTGTTTAGAATTTTGAAATGTTGATAAAATGTTAAAGATTGGCTTATTTTTAACAAATCTAGAGATTTATTAGTATTTGTCTATTTTAATATTACTACCTTGAAAATTTGCGCATGAAGTTGATTGAATCAGCTGCTGTTGTAAAATAATTCCACGGTAAGTAATTTCTTGTTCGATATGTTTTTGATTTTTAATTATTCTTTTTTTTCAATATTAAATTTTATTATATTATTATAATATTATTATTATATCTCTTTTCCTATCATTGGAGCTTCCGCTTAAGGTTAGGCCTTCCAGTAAAAACAATACATATATATATATATATATGAAAAATATAATTCTAATGTTTTGTTTTTAAAAAGATTCTGATTCTATTTTTTTCAGATTTTTCCAATGATTTTCAATTCTTTTTTCCAGGGAGAATAATATTACATTATCAATAAATTGTTTTAATTAAATCCTTTGAAAAGAAATATCTATAAATAATTTAGGCCAGCAAAAAACCCCAGCCAAATGACACTAGCCAGATCAAACACTACCGATGATGCCCGTACAAATGGGAAATAGTAATATCCCAGTCTTATCTGTCCGACAATGAACCCTAACCCAGTGGTCACACGAGCTTATCAAGCCTAATTGCAACACAATAGAAGATAATTAGTTTACAAGGATCAATTCAGATTGAGTCCGGTCTGATTAGTTTGTTTTGTCGATAGCAATTACCGGGATATGCAAGTGTGAAACAACAGGACCTGTGATATCAAAGGAGAGCTGTGATATCTCTTCTGTTTATTAATTGTTGATTCAAAGCAAATTAACAGCGGATTTTAAACATATATACGTTGATTATCATCATTTCATTAAAACTATTTGTTTGTTGAATTTATGAGCATCAATACGATGGGTTGGTGGTCGACGATGTCCATTTCCCATTCTGCTCAAACCGTAAATTTAAACAAGAAATTCCTCAGAAATCTTTAGTGACATTGAGTCTCTTTTAGAGAACAATTTTCCCAATATTTATGACAAAAATTTTGATTCTCGTTCCTTTAAATTGTGTGTGATATTCGTATTTTTGCTGAAGAATATTCGGAAGAAGAATCAAATAATTTCTTTATTAAATATGAAAAATTATTTAAGAATATTAATTTTATAACAATTTTAATACTAATTTCTTGGCAATAATCTGAATCAAAACTCAATTTTTTCTAATCTTAGAGCACAATTAAAATGTTCGTTGAGTGTAACGAGTTCCTTCGGTTATTTGTAACAAAAGTAAATATTAAAACGTCTTATAAACTTATATTACTTGATTGTTACATATTGTACAATATGAATAGATATACAGTTTTGTAAGTCTTCTTAATCTGTTATTATTAGGTTGTCAATTATGAAACTTGTGGGCATGATTACAATAAATTCAAATAGTTATCAGTTGACAATAACTTAACATTGTGCTGCTCCTTGCTATAAATCTTGGCTATTGAACACATCAATAAAAAAATATTCAGCATCAGAAACCATGCGAAACATCAATAGCGTATTCGAATGCAATGTTACTACGCAGCAGAAAGTCTCAAATTAGTTCAGGAAATTCATGGAAGGTAATTTTAACCTCAATAATGAGTATCTGGATCCCCCAGGAACGCAGGTAGGCAATGACGAACTGAAGCTAACCATGGAGTCGGATCAATCAAAAAGTACTTATGATTTACTGCTAACTTCTACTGTTACAAAGCAAATAATATTGAATTACTTGGCTCAAATTGGTAAAGTGAAAAAGTTGGATAAGTGGACTTCACATGAGTTGAATGAAAGGCAGAAACAAAAGAGCTTGAATGCTTGCTTGATGATGCTTTCTCGTTATAAATCGGATTACTTTTTGAACCGAATCGTCTTTTCTGATGAAAAGTGGATCCAATATGCAAACAACAACTCATTGGTTTGCGCATTAGCAGAATTTTTGATGTGCTGGCGTTAATACGTAATAGAAAGGGTAACAAAAAGAATCTTCTTTTAGAACTATTAGGTTCGTGGTTTTGTTACGATGAAATTTCCGAAAAAGACATTTTTGTAACTTGTATTTAATGACAAAAATAAACAAATTATTTAAACAATTTTTGCTTAAGTAAATTTCTGGGGAAAGATTTTTAATTTTTCTTGCACAAACTAATAATATCTATTGTATATATATATATATATATATATATAT
>MQRK01253405.1:6729-38251 GCA_001938485.1 Girardia tigrina
GTTTAATGAATCAATTTTGGCTAAAAACTTTTGAAAATTGGCCAGATATATTTTTTATTTTTCGGATTATGAAGTTTCCGGATTATTGAGGTTCGGATTAATGGGGGTTGACTGTATATATATTTACATTTAATGTACAGTAGTGCAGTGATTTGGGGGTGGGGATTTTCCCCCCAGAGAGTCCTGGTGGGAATACTGTTAATGGCTCTTTTGAAGAGTCCGTTTCAATCTGCATTTTTAATCAAATAAAAATAGCATGATATAAAAATATAACCTAAATAAAGTAAAAATTAATTTTTTTTTGTAGTTTTTCTGTTAGTATAAAAATAAAAAAATAATGAAAAGAAATTAATTTAAATTAAAAAAGTAAGTTGAGTGAAAATGAAAAAAAAACAAACTTCAAATAAGCGGTAGAATATTTAATCGTCTTCAAGTTGGGAGCAAATCTTTTCAAAATTCATATGAATCTGAGGACAGTATTCTCATTTATAATTTTTTTTCAGAATGAAAATTTGAACAATATCAATGAAATTAATATCCACCGATTTGAAATCGATATCAAATGAGATTGATGATTCAATATCGAATGTGGTGAATGAAATTAGTATACCGCAAATGATCTCAGAATATGGGAATGATGAAGGAGAACTCGAATGGTGCATCGATAAATGGAAAGAAAAAACGGAACAAGCTAAAAAGCATATAAAAATAGAAATGGTAAGTGACGCATTCTATTCTCATGGTAACGGATATAAATTGTGTTTCTCTGTGTTTCCTAATGGATATTGGAGTGGTTGGGGAAATAGTTTGAGTGTCCACTGCTATGTTATACCGGGTGAATGTGATGGTATTCTGTCTTGGCCATTCAAACATGACATCACATTTGAGCTGATCAATCAACACACGAAACAAATTCACACCAGCTGTACTCTCAGATATGTTGATCATGGAAATCCTATGAATTTTGCTTTTCATCATATTTATTATTGGAGAAATAATCAAAAACCGAAAGAAATTAATTATTCAAATTGGTTCTGTCGTAATATAAAATTGATCTCTTTGAAAGAATTATCAAATAATTCTTCATTGATTTTTAATGATCAAATAATAATCAGATGCAGAGTGACTATAATCGATTGAATATCTTTAATTCCCCGAATTAGAAAATTGTCGATATTTGTATGCTATTATTGAATAAATTATTAAAAATAATAAACTTTTAGAGTTATTTTGAAATTAATTTATAATATTAATGAATAAAGTTTAATTAAGTATTAAAAAGACTAATTCGATTTATTTGATACACAAAATGCAATATTGGATTTGTTATTCTAATACCGCCATTATCTTTATTGTTTTAAACCATGAATTGTATCTAATTCATATATATATATAAGCCCAGAGTTACATCTGCGTAACACTTACTATATGTGTGTGTTTTATTATAAAACCATAAATTATGTATGTGTGTGTAAATAAAACTGTAAATATAATTAAGCTGTTGCACAAGAAGGTGCTTGGATTGCCCAAGAATGCATCTAATGCATATCTCTGCACGCCAAGATATAATGGAGGGGTTGGGATCAAGTAGTACTAGATGAGTACTTGATACAATCATTAGCCCACATCTTTCAGATGATTGCGTGTAGTGATACGGTGACTATGGACTCAACGATCTTCTCCCTCCAGAGAGGTGCGACAGGTCCCCGAAAGATGAACTTATTGTCGATTGAGGCAGCATTGGACTGGCTAAACACAGGAACCTCTTCGGAGAAGATCAAGAATTGGTGGGCGAAGATCAAGTTTGTAATAGATAAGATTAAGAAAATGCACCAAACTGATGTGAATCTGGTGCAAAATGAACAAGGAATATGTCTCCATCTCCACCAATCCCTTGTATGGGAGAGAAGACTTCCGAATAGGGAGACGGAGATTATAAGAGACGAAACGGACGAGAACATACTGGTCACGCCCCTCCATAAGGACAATGTGTCTAGGCCTTTAAGAAAACTGGTAGAGAAATTCTGGACATACAAATGGACGAAACAAAGCAGTACCGGTAGAAGATAATGACGCTGGTATCGAAATGAAATTCAATGACAATCGTCTAACTAAAAAATCGTACCACTTGGAAGGGATAATAACTGTTACTAAATTACAAAACTACTTTTGAAACGTGATTGGATTACATGTTATTATCAATATACTAATATTGAATCAAAGAATGGACCCAAACAGAATTTTAGAAGATGAATTTCAATAATAAAAGATATTCCTCGATGCGGTTAAAATTTAAAAGTCTAAGTGTTCTTAAGAAAGCAATATGGTTATTGATACTGTATACGTAATCAATAATAAGACAAAACAAAAGGGCAACAACAAATAAAATAATAATAATAAAAAGAAAAAAAGAAAAATTTAATAAGAATAAATGAACAACATTATATTTATAGAAATAGATCAATTAGAAGAACCGGAGGAACGAATAATATATATATATAATAAAAAATAAAAGTGAACAGATGAATTAATAATAGGACTAAAGTGGTTTATGAAATTCGATTTGGCTTACGTATATAAAATTGAAGTGACCATAACAAAACTGCAAGAAAAAGTAATTAGAGCTTAATAAAATAATACAAAAATTATTAGTAAGTTTATACATGGATGATACAATTTTATCTAAACGACCAGAGCTTTTAACAAAGTTATTTCCGAAATGTATGCTAATTTCTGCATCGAAATAACTAACACATTAAGTATCGGATTTTTTTCTTCAAATTTTGCATAAAATTTACTTATAATGATGAATTATTAATGACTCAATATCTCCTCATTTTAATTTTCAGAGTTGAAAGATAACACGCGGGGCAATAGGGTGACATACTTACTATTAGATAATGACTAAACTTCATGTAAACTCATATATAATATCAGAAAAATTAATTAAAATTGACTGATCCCAATGTGGGGACTAGGATAATTAATCACACGAGTAAAATCTCAGCAAAATATATTCTAAATATTTAGAAGGAATATAATAGAATTGTTGTGTTGGAAATTGTTTTCTGATACTGAATTTCATTCAGTATTTTTATTGCATGTACCCCTCAGTCCGACCAAAACTCTCGGTCGGTGTATGTCTGTTAGCAGTATATGATTGCAATGAGGGGAGATGTGTATTGTGTTTTATATTTGATAGTTTATTTAATTTTCAGAATAATTGATTTAATGGAGTGTTTGACTTATCAGTGATGAGAAGTTATTCTTTGCGGGGTAAGTGGACGATTCATGATTATTTATGTTCAATTATTTTTCTAATTTCAGGTCTGCTGACTTTAGGTCAGTTATCTGGATGATTAACTATTTTGAAAATTCTGGGTTGACTCACAGGTTGATATTAATTAAGCTTTGTATTGCTTGATTATAGTTATTATTTTAGATCTTCTAGACAAGCCTTCCAACTTCGGATCAGGTGGCTGTGATGCCCAAAAGCACTTATATAAAAGTGTCTACTTAATATAATACCTTTCATTTGAACGGGATGGGATATTAAAGTCAAAATTATTCTATCGTAATAGGAGCAAGATATCAAAGAGACTTTTCGTTCTGATCAAGTAGATATGATGGTAAACTAAAAACGGAACAGAAAACGAGATCAGGTCATCTTTAGGAACACTATGTGTAAGTGTTGGATAAGAGGACAAACCCAGAAGTGGAACTAATATTCTCCGTACATAAAAAAATGTAACGTCGAAAATAAATATGATTGTCATCAAAGATTTCATTTTATGGTCTTTTCACTAGCAGTCCTCCGTTTTTAGTCTAGTGTTGGATCTAAGTATGATCTTCAGCTTACATACCGTGATATATATAATTTGAAAATCGATTTATTAATTAACTAACATTTACTATATGTTTTATTCTAAAAGGAACACTTTCAGGTGGTTTGTCTATAGAAAGGACAAATAAAAATAATCATAAAAATTATAAGCAGTCTATCAAAACACAGAAAATCGCTAGAATTATTATTGGCGGTAAATAAAAAGTTGTAAATAAAAGTTATAAAAACTTTAAAACCAGTCATTTTTAAACAAACTTTTATTTTACTGTTATTTAAAGAAACAAAAATCAAAATTTTATGTTTAAAAAACTTTTTATGGATGGTAGAGTGAGTGCAGTTTCGTGGCTTTGGTGATGTGGCTCCGGTTGGGGTCACTGAGTCTCCGATACATTACAGAAAACCTATTCTTACCGTACTCCGTACCGCCTTGAACGGCATCAACCATTCGATAAATTTACTTCAATTCATTGACACGGTTATAACTTTTATGAATTAAACCAATGATCGATTGAAAATTAGTTCACTTGCATTTCTAATGCTTCGCTTATGGTTAATAAAATTTTCTTTTAAGGATTGAATATGTTTCTGTTTTATTTTGCTGATAAAAAATGGTTCCAAATTTTAATCGATTTACTCGAACAATTTACCAAAACAACAGAAATCGACATTTCTACAACTGTAATTCATCATCGATTTTTTTAGTCAGTTATCCATCAACAATTTACTGATGAATTTTCTCCCAAAATTCATTTCGAATTTGAATTTTCTAACAAAGAAAATATTCCGACACAACACTTTTTTATTTACTTTTAAATGTTGGCAGATCATACTTTCAAATTTTTTACAAACAAAATTCAGTTCTTATTGAAGTCACACAAAAAAATCATTATAAAAATTTAAAATTTTTGACAAAATTTAGTTTACAATGTTCCCTAAACAATGGCCCATAGTAAATCACATAAACACATTTGATTTCTCACTGTTGCTAAATCATTTTTTTACTTTGTCAGGTCATAAAATTATTATTTTTTAGTATTTCATCAGTGCCTAATTTTTTCGTCTTTTATTTAATGGTTTATCATTTTTTTAATTATAAATGAGCTAGGACTTAATGGAATTGAAGAGCGATGTGTGGCTCTTTCGATAGCAAAGCAATGATGATTCTACTGTTAATTACATAGTGCAAAAGGCAAAGGGGAAAGTTCTACCGGTATTATGAGAGACAGATCTGTGAATTATTAACAATATAATTAAGAATATAATAAAACCCATTAATTAATATTCAACATGGCAAAGTAAAGTCGTCTCAATTCTTAATATCTTTAATTAAAAAATACAAAATTTGCCTCTAACATTCAATAAAATCCTAAAAGCTAAATATTTACTGATAAAATACCCAATTAATTAACATCTTATTATCTTAAATATTACATTATTATTGCTGATTAAGGCAAATGAAATTCCGAAACATGTGCAATAATCAATTTATTAATAAGCTTTAACAAAATTAGTTTTCAAACATCAAATTGCGTTCACCAGACTAAATAGTATATATACTCAAGCGGCTGCTTCACGTAAATAAAATACCAATAATAGTATAACTAATAATACAAATAATAATATAAATACAAATTTTAAATGTTATTATACACTACTTTACAAGCTAATTTTGTAAATAAATAGTATTCGACTCATTCAAAGAATTCTTTGAGCACTAAAATAGTATTAAACTTAGACGAAGTTTAAAAAGCCGTTTTTCAATATCATTTATATCAGAATTATTTTACATTTAATGTTACTTTCTTTTAATTTTTGAAGACTTTACGGAATTGTGAAATATTTTTTGATTGACGTTTTAATTAAGAATATTTTTGACAGAAGTTAATAAAATCATTCAACTTTTATAAATTTTCATTTTATTCTTTAATCATTTTAAACAAAATGAATATCAACAATTTTGTACACATACAGATGGATGACACAGATTTCTCAGGAGCAATGCAAGAACTTAATGAATTCAATACCTGGCCGCATCCGTGCGGTAATCAATACCAAGGGTTGTCCAACTTGCTATTGATTCAACGCGATCTATTTAAAAACTTGCTACGCATGTCTATATGTTTTACTGATCAGTTAGTCTAATAAATTATGTTGGTCAACTTCTTGTTCTATAAATTCACAAAAAATAAAATTTTTAAAGTGGTCTTAAACCTTTGCCCCCTATTGTAGATATTAAGAACACTAATATGGGTTTTCACACATTTATTTTCATCACAATTTGAATTGTCTTTGGGACAATGTTTAGCGAAGCTTTCATAATTTGACATCTCGCTAAATTGATAAACTTTTGTTAATGTCTAGTTAATAAACAATTATTCGAACAATTTTTCATTTTAAATGATTTCAGATTTTCTTTTTAAAAATTCTACTTTTATAATTTCGGTAATAATTTTATCTAAATATTAATTTAATTTTAAAAATGATTTTATTTAAAGAAAATTATTTATTTAATTAATTTGAAAATAAGTTAAAAGTTATTTACTTTATTAAAAAATTTTGTTATTAAAAGTTTAAACAATTTAATATTTTAAAAGATTTTTATATATCTTATTAGGTTCGTGATTAAAATTCAAAGTCATAATTTTGTAAACTTTATTTCTACTACAATTTTCATTATTGAAACAAATTTATGAGGAACAATATTTCGATTACATAATCCAGATCTAAAAATTTTAAATATAAATAATAATATCGATGTATAAATATATATATGTTATTTTCTTCAATTTTGCATAATCTTATTTTGTTTCTGTTTTATTAATTTTTTTACAATGTTTATAAATTTAGATCTTTAGAAATATTTTAATGGACATATCCTATAAAAAATTCAATTCCTAAATAATTTTCTTTAATTTTAAATCATTCCATTTTAAATTATTTTTTTTAATAAAACTTTCCGTATACAATAAACATTCTAATTTTATTTTAAATAGTGTTACAAAATATATCAAAATCTTCTTTACAATATTCTTTAACTTCGAAGATGATATTTTAATTGAGAATTTTTAAAACTTAATTTTTGCAAAAATTTGTCTCAATTTAATTAAAATATTATCATTACTCTAAAAGTTTTACAAAACTTATTTCATTTTAATTAGTAATATACTATCTGTGAAATATAATTTTTAGAAAAATTATTTCAATTTAATTGGTAGAAATGTTACCTATAAAATATATTTTTTATAAAATCTTATTTATTTTAATTAGTAAAAAATATTATCTATAAACTTAAATTTTTTATTTAAAAGATTATTTCATATTAATTAGTCGAACATTATTTTTAATTTACCTCAAATATAAATATGATTTTTAATTTGAAAATATCAAAAATTTAAAGTTCACCAAAAGGAACTCCAACATATCTTATGCTGTAATTTAAAATGCAAACTATTCATCTCGAACATCCAAAATACCAATTTTCCATCTGAGTGAGAGAAACACATTTCCAAATAGTAAACTCAACATACAAAATTCAACAAATCAATTTCAACATACCAAATTAAAAATAAATCTTTACATTAGATATATACAAAATCAAACAATTAAAGCAAGTCATTGAATGTTTATATATTACAACAATTTTAATTTAAAAACCAAAAATGAAAAGTTCAACATTTTACATTTTTCTGATTATCCTTGATCTTTTTACTGTTAAATGATCGATAAAAAACGACATAAACTGACAATATTAATCAGTTTTTGTCAATTTTGTCATTTGATAGAAACTTGGACGCCAGTAACTGAGAGACCGTGTATCTATCTGCTGGAATCTCTTTCAGACAAAAACTGACAAAATCTTGCAAATCTGTGCTCAAATTCTTGGTGAATTTAGAGGTTCCTTGCTTTAAGAGGGTCTTTCGTGAGATTATAACGCTTCTATCATGGAATGGAGTCTTTCCTGATATAGGTAACACTAAATTAAAAGTATATGACCAATATAAAGTTTATGAACCTGTGATCATAACAATCATAAGTATTCCAAAAGACCATACATCAGCTGGCGCTCCGTAAATTCCAGAAGAGCTTATTTCAGGAGCCATATATTCTTCAGTCCCTTGACTCTGTATTCCGAAAGGTACTTGGATCTTTTCAAATGCTTCCCCAAAATACTTAGCAAGACCAAAGTCCGTTAATTTTATATTTTCATCGTCATCAAGCAGCACATTTTCGGCTATAAATAAAAGTCAAAAATTGCGATTTATTGCTATAAACACCTTTAATATCTTTATGTATTATCGATTTTTCATGAAGGTATTTTAAACCCTCTAAAATTTGTCCTGAGAAATGTCGAATTTTGTCTTCCGATAACCTTCCATTACTATCAATATACGTCTTGAGGGACCCCTTGATGGAAAGTATCATTCAATTATGAAGTAAATTAATAATCTGAGTACCCCCTTCATGTATTCCATCTCAATATAGAAATATTCATCCTGGATGTAATAATCCAGATATTGAATGATTCTTCCATGAGGTGCTATTTTAGAAGAGGTAATAATTTCCCGTATTATTTCCTGAACTTCATTTAGAGTTTGGTTTTCTGGTTTAGGAATTCGTTTGAGAACCGTCTCTTTACTTGTTTCTGTATTCCTGAACAAATATACAGATCCATGCGCTCCCTTACCCAATTTCCTAATTTTCTTAAAGTTATTAATACTAAAGCTTAAGTCAATCGAGATGATTTACGTTAGCACAAACTTACTTTTTTGTGATATTAATTGCAGAAACAACTGAATCAGTATTGATAATTTCATCATCCTTCAACAAACGAGTGATTTGATCTGTGGCAAGAACAGGTTCCTTGGAGGAAACAGTTTTAATGACATCGCAGGTTTCGGATACTGTCAACCTTCTGGGACTCATAAGCTGAATGGGAGGATCTTTCTTGAGGCCCGATTTGATAAATGTGTCTCCGAAACAATTCTCACTAAACCATGAAAATTCAAGCGTGTCAATGTATAATGTCTCTTAGAAAGTATATTTAGAAAGTATTAGAAAGTATTTAGAAAGTATACTTAGAAAGTATTTTTACTTTTTAAAATTGTAAAGCCAGATTATTGTACTTTTTCTTTTTTAATTGCTTTACTTAACACATAAATTACAATCATTTCTAAGTCCAAGAAAATTCCCAAAATATTATTAGTAGAAGAAATGCTCGAATTTTAACCCTTTCACGCTCAAGGGAAATATTTTTAATTCTACAAAAATCGTTATCGATTGTTCATTTATTATTGAATCGATATTTGTTTTACTGAATATCAAAATAAACGTATGTCCAAGGCGGGAAAGGTGTTGCCAAACGGATAAAAAAGAACTGTCAAACTTGGTTGCGCCAAAACCAAAACATTAGCTGGCTGAACTACTAATCTGGACATCTTATGGTCCTGTAAGGGTTCACTATCAAACATACAACAACCATCATATTGGGATCCTTCCATTCATAACAAGATGGATTGGAAACAATTACTATATATTTATCACTCAATTTAAAGTTTCATTTTCACATCATGATGCCCTTATATATTCATCGTTGAAAGAACCATCTGATAAGCAGATATTTAGATCTAATATATTAATAAAGAATTAATTATATCAGTTTTTCTCAATCATTTTTTGTGAACGCACACCTGAAATATTTTTTTGATAAAAAATGGTAGCTCCCTCTCCCAAAAAATTATACTATATAATATTTACAATGGACATTAAATTTTTTATAAAATGATTATTAAACAATATCAAAATATTAGTAACATATAAATATAATATATAATTAAATAAATCAAATTAATTAAATTAGAAATTAAAATGTAAATAAAATATATTAAAAATAAAAAAATAAACTTTATTGAGGCTGACGATGCCACGACATCTTGTAACCACTTTCCGTGAAGTTTATTTGGCAATCCACACAATTTCGAAGCTAGAACAACTCTTCTTGGCAGTCGTACATACACTTCACGGATATTCCCAGTGAATGGACTCTATTGCTATGACTCTTTTTAAGTCAACTTTGTCATGTAAACGTGTTGACATATCAGTTTTTAGTGCAACGAGACGTTTAGCAAACATTTCAATCTGTGACACTGAAATATCTGCTTTCACAGAGTTAAGCTCGGTAAACTGATAAAACTCATTTTGTAGAATGCTTTGCCGAAACAGCTATATCTTTTCAATGAAGGATGTGATGGCTTTTTTCCATCAATCAAAGTTACTGTTTTGCCTTGCAACTGAAAAGGAAGTTCATTCAACTTGCGATAAATGCCAGTCAGGTAGAAGACATCCATTTTAATACTTTTCAATATGTGACAAAGGTTAGGTTTTCCTCGCTTTCGAAGAATTGTAAAATGCTGCCATAAAGTTCAGCAAACCGCTCAAGTCAATTACCAGTTGACAACCACCAAACCCACCTATGCAGTAAAAAACGATGATGCAGATAACTTTCAAAAGTTTCGAGCTTTTGCATTTACTGTAATCTTATTCACTGCTTGAAAAATGATCTTCAAAGAATCATGAAGGCTGGGGTTCAACGTTTTTGCCGCCATATGCTATCGGTGGGCTGTACAGTAGATAATCAGAACATCTGGGATACAATCTTCAAATAGACAAGGAATCCACGGTAACAACCAATCATGGAAAAGGCTCGATCCGTTGCACAAGAGATAATGTTCTCCATTTGAAGATGATTCTTATCGAAGAATTCTTCAACATCATTAAGGATATAAGAAAAATGTTTACCCATTAAAATGGAATTTTTAATATTGAAGTTTTTCTTATATGAAGATTTTCTAAAAATGAATTAAAACACAGGAATTTTAACGAAATTTTATAAGATAAAATTTCAATAAAAGAAATGTTTTAAAACTAAATTTGGAAATTCTAAAAAAATAATAAATTAAGTATGCGTATTTATATTAAATTATCTTTATATATAAAAATGTTTGTGCCAAAAAAAACGGTTCTCAATCATTTGTTTGGATCGAGCTATGACGGCCGACACCATTTATTCGTATAAAGAGTCTCCGGAGAAACAGAGAGGCCAACCGTCTTGATGAAAAGCGGGAATCCCTTATACAATGAGATTCTCGGTCGGATGGTCGTTTCGATTCGATACCCCGGTCGGTTAACGCCAGATCTCCGTTGTGCGATGTGGATTCCGCTTGGAATGGTGGAACAGAGTCGTATCATCGGCGGGATAAAGTTTGTCAATAGTGCACTGCGGGTTGAGACGTGGCGGCGTCGATTTCAGCCTGATCGGTTCGGTCCACCAAGTGGCGGACTCCATATTTTTAACGATGTAGTCGTGTGTGGTGATGGTAAAAGAAAAAAATGCACAAATCACTAACTTAAATTTTATTTTCAGTATTTCTACCATGAAATGGTCAGAAATCGACCATTCGTCGTGGCACCTGGGTACGGGGTTGAACTAGAAGCCATCATCGAGAGCGAGCCAGAGCGCCTGCGACAGAGAGGCAGCCATCTTGCACTTAATTAATTAATTGAATTCTCAATATCCCGCTACACTTTGATTTTTTTTTGTTATTAATTTCTTTATGAAAATTAATTAAGTGAGTGTGATGAATTTATTATTTTTTTTTGTGACTACATACCAAATATGAATTCAAATTTTTTCAGTTCAACATTTGTTTTGTAATTCACGTTTAACGTAAAACAAAAGCTTTTGCAATTAATAGTTTTTTTAATTAATTGATATCAAATTGTGGCGCTCTCACTATTCCATTGGCCGAATACGGAGGTTGCGCCTCTGCACTCAACGACCACACTGGGTTCATCAATCACTTGAATAAATCCCAAAAATCGGAGCCCAAATCGACCATCATTTAGATCGCATCAGTGAGCTATCGAGTATCTTCAATCTCAATCGAGAGAGGTAGTGGCCACCCCTATAAAGACCGAGCCCACGGTGGCGTGTCACTGTTAAAGGTCATACTTTCAAGTACCCGTGTCTGTTTTTTCTCATTATTTATAGACGCGGGTACACTTCGATCCTTAAACTCACTTTTTACAAAAACAAATACCAAATTAATAATATTATTGTTATCTGTGTTCTTATTATTTTTGTTTTTATCGGTATAAATTATTTTATCCTTTTCTTTTTTCGATATAATTATTTTATCCATGGTTTATTTAATTAATTTTTTACTATATATTTTGAAACACATGTGTGACACTACCCATATATATGGATATATATTTATCCTTCCTTTTAGAGTTGTTTAGTCCCACACCACTTCTCTAATTTCGTCAAAAGTGCGTATATCTGTCATATAAACCACAAATATAAATTTACAAAAGTTCTTTACACTTAGACTGTTATCCATAATAAAATAGATTTTATAATTTATGATAAATAATAATTATTTTTTATGATACAAACACAATAATCTAATCTAATCTATAATCCAATTTAAACAGATTTTCAATTCCCATTTTCATTTCACTGATGTATAATATTTATTGTTCTAAAGGTAATAATTATAATAATTGTGAGGAATGTTTTGAATTGTGTGTTGATATTGTGCATGTAGAATGTTGATTCGGATTTTGCCTCTCCTGCACAGATGGATGATTGATATTTTCTTTGATTCATACTAATTAAAAATAATTTAATTTAATTGTAAAGTAAAAAGATTTAAAATAATTTTTAAATGTATTATTTATTTTTTAATGTAATTTAAAATTTTAATATATTAATTTAATATGTTCTTTTTTAAAAAAATGTTTAGATTTAATTTCATCCAATTAGATTCTTTATAATTAATAATTTTTATTAACAGATTTTCATTTATTGAATATAATTAGTTTGAACTCAGAAAAATATTGATCAAGAGAGATGTCAAATAGTGAATGTGCTTGTAATATTAATAAATGTTGTAAACCTCATATTGATTTGTTAATAATAATTATAATACTTTTAATAATATAATTATGTATGCATAAAAATCCAACCCAAAATAATAAACTCGAATGAAGTAATCGTGGATCAAGGAACTAATAAATAATAAATTATAAAATGCATTTGGTATTATAATTTTACTTGATATCATTCATTATTTTGTTAAAGCTCGGTAAGATTTGTATCATTAATATCCTAAGATAAGTAATATTAGATGAATAATGTTCGAAACAGTTACCCTTGAACTTTAAGATCGAAGGATTCGCCATCATTAAGAAATTTTGCTGAATATTCATTTAAAAGTTTTCTGCAAAAAATAAGTTTAATGAATAATTATTATCATAAATAATAATATTAGTTGACTATCTGAATTCTTACCCCAATCGAATGTCAACAAATTTCTTTTGGTTGTATTTTCTATAACTCAATCGGAAGGCATCGAATCTATGAGAATGATTATTTTAATGATAATAATAAATAATTAGTATTAATAATAATTTAAAAATATTTATACATATTGTTTCTTGATATTCAGGGTGTTTATAAAGTCACGCGGGATTTAAAATATTATTAGTAATATCATGGGCGCCGGAACCAGTGGGCAAGGATGCAGCAATTGCACCCCCCCCTGGAAAATCGATTATTCTTAATTTATTTTATCATGAATATTAATTGTTAAATTATAGCGTTACGACAATATTAATACTTGAAATTTTTCAAACACTGCTGTAATAAAAAGTTTACTACACAGAGAATAAAATTTCTTTTTTTATAATTATGACATTTTCATCTGGGCGCCAGATCTCGAACTGTCATAAAGTTTAAAATGTAAAATTTTTAGAATTATTATTTTTGGATTAAATTTTACAATTATGTTAATTTTTTGTTTAAATAACGTAAAACAAAAAAAATTTTAAAAATGCACTTTTTAAAAAGCGTTATTACAGTGCGTTCCAAAAGTCTGTTCGCACCCATTGAAATTTTGATTTAAGCTATTTATTAAATTTTTTAATTTGTTTAAATGCTTTAATTTAAATAATTTTAGTAAATTTAAAATTGAAATATCAAGACCATCTTTTTTTAAGATGAATTAATTAAATGTCTATCTTTTAGATTCAATGACAACTCGAAATATAGATATAAGGTTTAGTATTATTATTGTAGAATTAATGAACGAAGGTCATTCAACCGGTCGGATACAAGAAATTATGAAGGTTAGACATGGTATTATTGTTTCAAAGCGGGGCATTCAAAAATTGTACATAAGTTCAAGACATTAGGTGCATATGAAGATAAAAAAACGTAGTGGACGACCTTCAAAATTACCAAAACGTTCTGAAAGAATTATTCACCGTATATGCTTGAAAAATAGGCGCATGTCGATAAGTAAAATAACAGGAGCTTTCAATGCAGCTGGAATGATACATGCATCACGAAGTACAGTAAATAGAATTTTGATAAAGTACGGCTTAAAAAGTCATTATGCTGTTTGCAAGCCTTTATTGAATGGAAGGCAACGGAAAAGAAGAGTTGAATGGGCTCGGGATAAACAAAATTAGGACATCGATAAGTGGTCGAATGTAGTTTTTTGCGATGAATCTATGTTCCGCACATATAGCCACACTCGTAGCGAAATCGTTAGAAGGTTTGACAATGAAAGGCTTAGTCACATTTGTACTAAGAAGGTCCTCTAACACGGTACCCAAGTTCATGTATGGGGATCTTTCTCCAGATTTGGTGTTGGTATCTTAAAATGGATAAACGGAAATTTAAATTTGAAGAACAATTAAGACCTAATTGTCAATGAAAATAGACATTACAAGGCAATGTTTGGTATTCCCTCTTCCAAATTTTATATTTCAGCAAGACAATGCGCCTTGCCATCGATCAGCATTAACAATGTCTATTTTGAAAACAAAGAAGATAAATATTCTTGATTGGCCTGCCAACTCACCAGATGTAAACCCAATTGAGAATTTGTTGGGTATTATAAAGAGAAAAATAAATAATATGGATACTTTGAATTCAGAGAAAATGTGGATAGAAATACAAAAGTTATGGTACAACATACCAAGTTCTTTATGTCGTCGACTTATCGATTCGATGCCGCGAAGGGTGTCTTCAATCATCAAGATGAAAGGATACCACACAAAATATTAAAAATAACATTTTTATTTGTAAATATAATATTTATTTCCACTTCATCGTATTTTTACTTAGGAAATTTGTATAAGTGATGATTTTTATGGGTGCGAACAGACTTTTGGAACACACTGTAGAAGTACGTAAATTTCTTGGTTTTTTAAATTTTCTTTTTAGAAGAGTTTTGTAATATTATAGATTTTTTTTGGCGACGTAAAATTTTTAATTCTGACCTCAGATCTAACTGAAACTGGTTGTTGCAAGAAAAGGAAGTTAGAGGATAGTAATTACAAACAGGTAAGTACTTCTAAATCTGAGTCTAATGACGAAAATATCAATATGTCACGCTACACTGAATCTGACATTAATTTCGATATTGGATTTTATATTGATGCAAAATCAAAGCATATTTCTTCTGAACTTAGACATCAGTTATTGAAGAATGTTTTCAAACTAACAGAAAATTACAATTTCAAAGAAGATGCAATTACAAAAAAATCGAAGTTTTAGGCATACTTGGCTTTCTCAGTACTCGCCATCGTTGGTTTATTCACCAAAACTAAAAGGATCCCTTTGCATTTATTGTGTTCTGTTTCCCCAAAACATTCATCGTGGTTTTTAAGATGTATTTATTACGTCGGCTTTTTCAAAGTATAAACCTTTTCATGAATGTGCTAAAAGCATTATTCAATCTGGGTGGCACAAAGGATCTCAACAAGATTCTCAAACTTTTCTGGCTATAAAGAATGATTGCAGTAAGGATATTTTATGTCAACTTGATGATTCTATACGAACAACTGTTCTGGAGAGTAGAAACAAATTATATCCAATTTTATCATCAATAATATTTTTTTGGTATGAACGACATAGCTCTTAGAGGAAAAGAAAGTGATATGGGAAATGTGCAAGATTTGTTTTCTTTTCGAATAGAAGCCAGTGATAACGCATTAAAAATACATTTAGAAACAGCTCCTCGTAACTCACGTTATACATCCCACATGACACAAAAAGAACTAAATAATATATGCGAGAATATCCTTCGCAAAGATATTGTTTCGGCTGCCAATAAATCCATTGGTAGCGGATGAAACTGGAGATATATCAGGAAATGTACAACTATCGATAGGTGTGCGATTTGTTGATACAATTGAAGGAAAATATGTTATAAGAGAAGAATTTATTGAAATTTAGAATTTTAGAAAATATGAATGCTTCTACAATTGCCGATTTGATTTTAAATCAATGCAAAATCTTTGGTCTCGATCTTGACAAATTATTAGGCCAGGATTATTATGTATGTTCTACCATGGCTGGAAAAGATAATGAGGTTCAAGCAAATATTATAAAAAATTATTCTAAAGCTGCCTTTGTTCATTGCGCCTCTCAAAGGCTGGATTTAGGAGTCAATGATCTCAATGTAGTTCCTGAGATTCGAAATACTATAGCAAAACTGTAATCATTTTCTTTCCTCGAAGTTCTTTAAGAAGATCGTTAGTTCCAAACATACCTTTATTTTGTGAAACTAGTTGGAGGAGTAAATACAAGAGTATTAGAATATTTTGGAAAATTTTCATCACAATTTTAATCCGTCAGTAATTTTAGCAACGACATCCAATGACAATAATAGACAGATAACCTATCAATTCTTTTGTTCGAGCAATTCATATACATTTTTATTTTTTTTAAAAATAATTTCTTCATATTCTTCAGTACTTGAACCTATTACACAAATACTTCAAACAAAACATATTGTTCAAGTACAAGGTCATGTACAGAAACTTTCAACAGTATTTAATCATCACAGGGCAGACGCCAAAACGTATTTTAAAACTGATATTTTTGACAAGGTAACTACACTAGCGAACCCATTAAATATTGAACTTGCTTTACCACGACAGTGCAACAATCAGAAACACCAGAATAATAGCGGATCATCAAATTTGGAAGATTATTTTCGTCAAGTAATATTTATACCATATTTAAAATCAATAATTAATTCTTTGAAACGCCGCTTTACTGAAAGTAATTCTACACAGTTCAATCTTTTCTCACTACATCCAATTCAAACTAATAACCTCAATCTTCAAAAGTATGTTGAAAAAATGAATGTTATAAAGAATACATACAACATCGAAAATTTCGAAAATGAAGCAATGTTGTGGTTTGATATGTGGTCTACCTCAGAAAATTTAGAATTATGTAATTTGGACTTTCTAGATTTGTTATCAAAAACTAATTTGTTTCCAGCAATCCGTCATGCAATTTTGATTTTATTAACGTCCTACAATCACGTGTACAGTAGAGAGATCTTTTAGTACATTACAAAGAGTCAATAATTCGATACTGACCGAAGAAGACTTCAATTTTATTCAAGCAAGATTCATGTAAGTAAAATAAAATTTGAATTGAAGTGTTTTTTTAATTTTATTATATATATGCATACTTATTTCTGTAATATAATATTTACCCCTCCTGCAAAAATCTCTGCTGGCGCCAATGGTTAATATACAACCAAAGATGTCGAAGAAAAGGTTTGATTGGTTGATGAAACACACGTGTAAATTTCATTTAACTACGAATGTTTGGATAATCATAAAAAATGCAGCAAGAGTGTTTATCGATCAAGACGAAAACAGTTGTTTCTTAAAAAAACTATCGAAAGTGTGAAATCTGTATTTGAAACACACTTGAACACGAATGCTCCCGAATTTCGTAGTCCTGAAACAGTTAGACTTCAAATGAATTTTCTTAAATCTACAGTTCATAAAATAATGAAGCAAACATTAAAACTGAAATTATATCATGCTCGTAACGTCAAAAAGACCAAAACAGTAGATTTGGACTCACGAGTCGCTTTTGCTAATTGGTTTTTTGAAAAATCTAAGGGAGATGAAAATTTTCTTTTATCTATTTTATGGACCGAAGAGGTTTATCTTTATCTTGATGACTTTGTATTCTCTTGTAATTGTGTCAGAAGGTCTGATTCATGTCCTCACAAGACATCAACAATATCATTGCATTCTCAAAAAGTGACTTAGTGGACATGTTTCAATTCAAAACTTTTAATCATTATATATTTCTTCCATTATACTATTAACAGTTATTATAACATTCAGATACATTCAGATGCCAAAACACCATGTTATTTCTGATCTTAAAAAAAGATATGTTTGATGTGTAAAATAACGCCAAGGAATTTATATCGTCGCAATTCCATGAAAGAATAATTATTCTTCTGATTATAATCAGAAGACATTTTAATAAACCATTGCTTTCAAATTCCACAATCTGTCCGCAGCAGATTTTTGACTTTGATGGATATTAATGTATCAAGTGTATCAATTAAATTCACGGAACATCCCAGTATGAGTTTGATAAATCATGTGAACACCCAGTACCTCGTTCACATATTGTAATTGAAGTAAAAAATGATTTTGAATATTTATTAGTTTAATATAATCTCATTTTATCTGAGAATAAATTTCATTTTGTTAAACCTATCTGTCTTTAATTTTTCATAAGCTATTAACATTTTAAATCCTACGTGACTTTAAAACATCATGTATGCATTTATAATAATCATGCACACTTAAATTGTATTTATTAAGAACATTTAAACAAGTCTCGTTTAAATCTTTATTGCAATTACATTTAGAGTCATTAAGACTCTCAGAAGGTCTTTCATCGTTTGCCATCGTTCTAATTGGTTTTCTTATTTCTGTTTTTAATCATGCTTATTCGAACAATTTTTCTAAATTATTTTTTAAAATATTTAACCTCTAAAAAATATTAATTAAAAATATTAATTTTTACCATTTTTCAATAAATCCCAAAATAATAAAAATGTCATCAAATTATTAAAAATGCATTTAATTTAAATTTTACTAAAAATTATTAAACTTAATTTTAATTCTGAAATTAAAGATATGAACTTATAAAATGATTATTTTAATTATGTTCGAATAATCACTTTAAACTTAACAAAAAATACAAATTTCCATCTGGGTGGGAGAATCACCATTCTCAATTCAACATACTTAAATCAACATACAGCATCCATACATTTACACATTCAAACAATTTAAAATATTCCTCACAGTATTGATAGTGAAGACATGACAAATACTGATCAATAATAAATTGTGTGCTTCCTTAACTTTTTGTTATAAAATAACAGTGGGGTTTTTTTTAATAGTAGAAGAAAGAATGATAACAATCATAAGACTTAGTACAATCTTGCAAAACGAGTTGTAAAAGTTTTTGGCGAGCAGAGCGAGGCAAATCTTCCACCACATCTCGACCGCTTTTAAATGTATTTTATCACTCATACACACCCGTATTTTTAATAAAGTCGACTCAGTATAAGCGTTCCGTAACATTTTAAATGATTCGATACATGAAACTATATTTGCAATGCAAAACTTGAAACAAATTCTTTGTTCAATATTTTTATTTATTTTCAAGTTCCCAAAACACACTTGAGATGTGCTAATAATATCCAGCACTGCAAACAAACAAAATGACAGGTGGTGGTTAAACTTTGCGTCAGTATTGCTTTAAATGACCTTTTTAAATGGCCAATTCCCGGTACTTTCTCGACAAAATCTTATTTTTTATTTGAAGCATCACATATACGAGAAGCATTTGGAATGTTTAATGTTTGGTATTCTGAATAATATTTGTGAATAATATTTCTGAATAATACATTTGGAATCTCTACGTCAATAGCGGATTAATATTTGATTCTTTTTATATGAAGATAATTTTATTTAATTTAAAATTTAAATGTTAATTTTTTAAAAATTTTAATAAATGAATTTGATTAATTTCATTTGCCAAATTTTAAAAAATGGATTTAATTATTATTTTGAAAATATTTAAATTTCATTTTAATTTAAGATTTCAAATATCATTTGATTTTTCATTTAAATTGAATGTAATTTACTTAGAATTAATTTAATAAATTTGAAATGTTTCAATTGATCTCAATAGTAAGGAAGAAATATATATTGATCAAGAAAGATGTCGATTAGTGAATGTGATGTTAATAATTGTTGTGAAGACAATTCCAATATTAATAAATGTTTCAAGAATCGCATTGATGTCGTTCATAGTTTTTCGTCAAAAGTGAATAAATTAGAAACAGAAAAATTTTTTATAATTAAATTTAAATATAAATAAAACTTACACTATTTGCATTTTTTGAATGAAATCATCAAGTGGAAATCTATAAAAATGTAAAGGAAATCTTGTGGACATTTAAAAATCTTACAAAGTTAGATATTTTGAGAAAAATTTACTGGTTGTCGTGAATAATGAATACATTGACTCAAAATGTTCTTCCCTAAATGATCAACAACAAATTGTATGAAACATATAATAAATATATAAAATAAAAGTCGTTCATTTTTTATTATTTGTTAGTAGCATTCTGTGCTGACACGTGTATGAAAGAATCCCTTAAAATGTCTTAACGATAGACAAAATTAATAATTAAAAGCAGCAAGAATTCTACTACAACATTTATTTCTATTACAACAATAGTTTGTTTTCTAAACACGTAATAATTTAAATAATTGCTTTTTAATTAAATTTACAAAAATGAATTTGAATTTTAGCTTTAATAAACATTTTAATAATTCAAGTTGTAAAAAAAATTTACGTTGAAAATTTTAATTTAAAATTTAAAAACTTGGTCTTCATAAAATACCGAAGGATATATTCGAAGGGGTCTCTTTAGGCTATAAGTATGAAAATCTATTGTGTTAAATATTCAATTAATGTAAAAATGTACAGTAAGTACTTTATTTATTAGGTTATCAGGAGTGAAATTTGTCGGCATGATTACAATAAAGTCAAATACTAATAATTTGGCAATGACTTAACATTTTATTGATCTTTTTTGTTTGATTGCTACATATCTTGGCTATTGAACACATCAATACCAATTAATTGAACTTATTGATAACTTGTTTTAATAAACAGTATTTTAAAAATGTAAAAGGTAAAAATTTGAACTATTATAAAGTACGAGCACCTATGTGGAACTTCCGCATCAGAAACCATGCTAAACATCAATAATGTTTTTGGATACAATGTTACTACAACGCAGACAGTCTCAAATTTGTTCAGGAAATTTGTGAAAGGTAATTTTAACCTCAATAATAGGTCTCGGGGTCGCTCAGGAACTTAGGTATATAATGACGAACTAAAAGTAACCGTGGAGTAGAATCCATCACAAAAAAATATCAATAACGTTTACTGGCTGAAATTTGTAAAGTAAAAAGTTAGATAAGAGGATTTAACTTGAGTTGAATGAAAAGCAGAAACAAAAGCATTTGTATGCTTGCTGGATGATGCTTTCTCGTAATAAATGTGATCAATTTTGAAAAGAAACATCATTTGTAATAAAACCTTGAGCAAATATGATAATTTCAAACATTCAGTAAGATGAGAGACACGAAGGAAGCACAAAATATAGTCAATAGCATAACATTTACCAAATAAAGCTAATTGTGGGTGTTTGGTGGTCTTACATAGATGAATTTCATTATAACTTCATAAAACATGTTTCATTGATTGCTCAAAACTTAATTAAATAAAGAGATACTAAATTAAAGATCCAATAAATAAAAGTATGTGCTTCATAGGTCAAAATTATATCCCAATCTACGACAAATAATCTGAATTCATTTGACAGTATTCAACTTTTGGAATCCTAAGACTCCATTCCGTTAAGTGCTACTCTACATTAGTAGTAAATTAGTATTATTGTATACCGTTTGAACATTGCTTTTTTTAACCATTCAAACCTCAAATACCTTTTGCGATTGTAAGATTTATAAGTATAATTTATAATATATTTTAATTCTCAATATTTAACTAATTATTAGTCTTATTAAATATCTATATCTGTATCTATTAGCAGCATCACAATTTGCGTGAGAATATTTATTAACAACACAAGCAGATTCATTTTTAGCAGCACAATCTGTAGAAATTATCGCTCTTCGATTAATATATATTTTTTATATTTATTTAAGATCAATGAGTAAGATTATTCAATTTATATTTTTTAATTTATCAAAATTTTACTTGGTAAAAATAAATTAAGTAAATTTTAAAATAAACATTTTTTCTTTGATTATATTATACTTAATAAGTTAATTTATTTACTTAAAAGTATTAATAAAATTTCAAATTAAAAAACTTTTAATTAATTAGTATTTCGAGATTAATCTCTTTAGATTAAAAAAATTACCAATAACATGTCAATCCCATCTGAATAAAAAAGTCACCAATCTAAACAGCATACAAACAACAAAACCACAACATTCAGAATTTACCCTCTCAATATCTTTATTTACAATAAACGTTTAAAATTAGAAATACTAAAAATGTTTTCAAATAAAAAACGGTTGTTTAAATAATCCAAAATTTGTGTGAAAATTCAAAAAGTTTAATTAAATAAATTACTTTCACTTAGTTTTATTTTTTTTCTATATTTAAATGTCGGAAGATTCAAGGGGACATTTACAAGACCAATGTTGTTCTTATCACCCTTAATATAATAAAAAAAGTTAATAAATTTCGTAGAAATTCAATAAACTTAATAACTGAACTTATTCTAGTTTTACATGTGATATTTGGTATATCCATATTCATAAATGTCTTACAGAGTTACCAATTCCACAGTGTCATCCGCATCTTCCAAATGTTCTCCAAAATCTTGTCTTAAATATCATTTTATTCATTAAGTTTCATTAGGTCCAATTTTACCTGTAAATTGACGTTTTATCTCCATTTAATACTTCCCCTCTTTCCAATCTGTCATAATATTTTACCCAGTCTGATCTTTTATAGAGAGTTACATTCAATATTTCCTCAGTAAAATACTTACATTAATTTAATAAAATTCTTTTTAACATCCTCATTTTCCGGTTTATCAAGTCTAACAAAAGACAGAATATGTGACCTAAATCCAAAGATTTTATCAATTTTTGAATAAAGAAACATTATTATTAAAGATTTATTGCTGTAGTTATTTTAAATATTAAAATTAAATAAAAGATTTAAAATTTATTTTATAATTCTCGCGTAAGTTATTTTTAATAATTAAAACAATTATAATTGTTTCAGGTTATGTCGAATAGACATCAATGTATCAACAGTCCCAATAAATTTTGCTATATTTGTGAAAATTTTAAATTTAAAGGTGCATTCAGATCCATTACTCCCAGAATCCAAAGCCTTTTTTTCAATACTTTAAAATGAAAATAGAAGACCAGAACAAGTCATTTGCGCTCCATTGCGTCTGCCAGAAATGTTTTTCTGATCTCTCTCTATGGTCCTCTGGAAAACTGAAACAAATGTCATTTTCAATTTCAATGGCTTGGTGTGAGCAGATGGATCATGTTAACGATTGTCATTTCTGTTTGACAAATTTTCGTGGTCACAGTAAAAAAAACAGCTCATCTTATTTATTATCCTGATTTACCGTCAGCAGTTCTGAACCAGGAGAGGAGCCTCCTGTTCCACCGAAGGATTTAAACATTCTTTCTGACATCGATGATGAAGTATCAGAAACACCTGATGACATGTAAGCCAACAGAAGATTTCTCTGCATCATGTGAATTATTATGATTATTATGAACAACTTATAAAGGAAGAAAAACAAAACCAGCAGAAAAGAAGATAAAATGAACTATGGCTGTGAAGGACGGGCTCATTCTTTAAATTTTTGAATAATTAATTTTTGCAAATAATCTCTAAATTAAGAAAAATATTTAAAATCAAAAGTTCTAAAACAGTTATAAATAAATATCTTAATTAATGTAAAAAAGAGTTATTTTTATAAATAATTGAATTTTATTTATTTTGCATTTATTTTAAAAATTATTCCGAAGAATAACTTTATGAAATTTTTGTTGTCAGAGATGTAATAAAAAAAATAATTTAGATTTAAAAACCAGTTAGAAATTCTGCAAATTAAAATTCGATAAATAATTAATAAAATATATAATATATATAAAAACTGCTATTAAAAATTTTATAATTAATGAATCACTATTAAATAATAATAAATTTAAATATTGCTTAAATAAAATATTTTGGTATTTTAAATTCGTAACTTGTATTTCAAATAATAAAAATTGTATATTAAATTTGCAAATTGTATTGTAAATCGTAAATTGTATTATAAATCGTAAATTGTATTTTAAATTCGCAAATTGTATTTTAAATTTAAATAATGATAATAAATAATACGTTAAATTCTTTTGTTTGGTTAAAATAAATTTTGATTTTATATTGATTTTAAATTAAATTTTATCAAATAATAGAATACTAATCTATAAAATTAATGAAAAATTTTAATTTCTAAAATCGCATTTTAATAAATAGCTTATCAGTATTTATAATTCCATATTTTTATGTATAAGAAATTTGGCCGAAAGAAAACAAAAAGTTCCTCAAGAAAAATTGTTTATATAATTGTTATTTGTGTTATTAATAAATTTTTGGTGTTAATGAATTATAATATTGATCAAGAACCCAACAATGGATATTACATGACAATGCCACAATCCACATATCCCATTTGAAAAAAACAACAATTCATTCATTGGGATCATAACTGGTACCTTACCTACCATGTAATTTTCAACTTCGACAACTGAAGATACATTCTTTGATTGGGCTATTGATTTATAGTAGGATGTCATGACTTTGCTAACTTCATACCAAAAAACCTTATATGAAAAGTATTTTCGATAGCGAAAATGTTTGGAAGTTAGCAGAGCTTTTATTGAGAATTAAATGTAGACTAATTTTTTGTTTATTGTCATAAATTTGAATATTGTTTGCTAATTTTGATAGAGTCTATGTATATATTTGGCGTATCCCCAGTATTAAAAATGTCTATACATCTTAGTCTTAGTATGGAGACCCTTATCATGTGATACTGAATATATAACAAAGTCTTACAGGAAACATTGATTTGATTCAGTACAAACGGTAATTTTTCTCAGTATTTCCCTAAAAAAACGTTTGTTTCAACGATTTTGTAGATCAATTCTTACATAAACGGAGACATTTCATAAGGATGGAGCCTCATTTTGTTTGCTTCAGAATTCCAAGAAGGATGATTTATTTTTGAGACATCACTCTTTGCCATCACGAAAACTGGAGTTCTGTACAGAAATTTTACAAATAATAGAATTGAAGCAACTATTTACCCAACTGTGATGCTCAGATGTTCACCCAAGTTACATTCTTCAATTATTTCATCATCTTTCAACAGATTTTCTTTCTCGTCGAACAATGAAATATTATCGATCCATTTGTATATTCTCTTCAAATATGATCTCAGATCGAATATATGTTGCGATCTTTTAATCAACACTCTTTCCGTTATTGAAAGAACGTCGGGCGAGTTCCTCGCTTTCAGTTGAATGATCAAATGTACACCAAACCTGAAACAAATGTTAATCTTATTTTATACCGAACAATTCTCACTCTCGGTTGTATTCTTCGATTGTTCCACACCAAATCTCTTCATCCTTAATATTATAATGATCCAATCTTTGGAAGTCTTCAAGAATGAGATTTTCGTAAATGAGAACAATTTCATCCAACTTTAACTGATATATTTTTGACAATTCGTCTTTGATAACACGAACTTTGTATCCTTCGTGCTGCATCTTCGTATCACCCCTACGATAGTTATACATTTTAGGAAAGAGAAAGAATGACTACAGAAAGAATGTATAATCCCAGCAGATCAAAGGGATGACATATTTATTTATATATTGAATTTTGATTGTACAAAGTCCAATTATTCACCACACGAAAGCAACCAATCAAATACTTTAGCACTGTGCAATTTGTTAATAATCGATCAATTTGTAGTCTCTCTTATATCACCAAATGATTCGATCAAACAAGGTAAAATGGTTGAAACTATTAATATACGAATTACGATAAGATTTATTTATTTAGTAATCACTCTTATTATTAACTATAAATATTGACATTAACCTTTGGACATCTGTGGGAAGTATTGACCCGGATGTGTTCTTACATTATCATTTATTACTGTCATTATAAATTGTTATTTCGGTATTATAAAACTCATTTTAAAATTATTTCCAATTAATTAAATAATGGCACAAGTAAATCAAAACCCGTTATGAAGATACATTTGGTCGTGTAAATCTGAATGTATCGTTACAATGGAAGAAGAGCGACTTGACTGCGATATTGGTTCTGTCGTATTAATCTGACATCGGATATTCACATTCTCACTGTGGCTACATCAAACATCAGTTTTTCGATTCTTTTTATTAGCTTAATTTCTATATTTATATATATATATGGATTTTAGAAATCTATTTTTGAAGGCCTTTTACTCAATCGATTTTCTTTAAACTTGCACACTTACTGATTCTCGATGACAATAAATCATTATGAAAATATTTGTTAAAAAAACTTTAAAAACCTTTTTTAATCGAACCAGGTTAATAGTCTGCGTTACGGAGTGTACCATTGAAGAGTATTTAAGAAATAGAGGCCACCAGTAAAGAGACCGCCAGAGAAAAGGTACGTCAATCGGAATAATGAAAGCTAAGGTGGAGCGAAAGTGTGCGACCATCAAGGATTACCAATAGATCATTATTTATAACGACACATTGTTTGACCCTATCAAGTCACAACTCCAATCAACAGCCTATCGTGGATACTATTATGAATATCATCTCAAAATTCTGGAACTAATAATAGGTCTACGACAATTCCCAAATGTTACCAAGAGCAAGAAAAAAACTAAAGAACGTGATGATATTGACTTTCCGAACTTTTAATATAAGGCAAGAACTAACTTTCAAAACTCGACCAAGGACATTCATCGAAAGATACCAATAATTGGTACGCGCACAAAAAATTACTCCAATATGGATAACGACCACATATACGACTCGATATCAAGGATCATAGCTCACAATTTACAATCAAGTATATCTTATAAAACGACGTCAGGTTCAATTAGTACCACCCAAACCCGGAGACCGCATCTACATGGAGAATCGCGAGATATTAAACCCACTGGAAAGTACCTTTACCGACATGAATCCCGACCCAATCCATACAGAAGATCCAGTGAAACCTACAACTCGGACAGCGGTGAAATTAACAACTTAAACCTCAAAAGAGACCCAAATAATCCTTAAAATACAAAAGGTTAAATCAAGACAGGTAGTTTCATATTTGCATAAATCGTTGCAGATACCCTCGCTGTTATAGCCTCTATTAAGAATGTAAAAATAGATACTCGAGTGGATTATCGAGCGTCTATTCTTACCAATAAACCAAAAGTATTAAACAAAAATAGTAACCTCTAACGATTAAGAAAAGTACTAATACAAAAAAAGAAATAACCTTGATTTTTAATAAAAATTTATTAAAGTTTGAAATAACACCACTATAAACGGCAACTCGAAATAATTGATGGAATGCAAAACCGTCAAAATTGATTCAGTTATTATTATGAATTTATTACTGTTTGGCGAATAATAAACTTAAAATAAGCCGAGCAATAATTTTTAATCTGTCGTCTCCAAGTTATTATAATTTCTGAATCGTTTTATTGATTTATTATTTATTTTCAAATTTGAATTTTTATTTTCTTAATAATAATCTCGTTTATTATTCGGAAATTATGTAGGTGGGAATAATTACGGTTTTTTTGTTTTTCTTTTCTCGACTTCATTTGTTTTTTTTCTTTCGACCTTCTTCTTTTTATTCATTTTGCTTTAATAAAAAATAAAAAAACATAATAACAATATCGAATGTCCTCATACATTAAAAGATATAAATAAATAAATCGAACAAATAAATAAAAAGAACCCAAAGTAAAATAAAAAAATACTATTTCGCTTATTCGCTGCCTCCGATTTGTACGACAGTTTTAAATCGAATTCCTTTTTTCGCAGTAGCCATCTCGTTGTAATTTTTCTTTTGGTTATCGTCTCTGTTGTCCAGATAAATCATTTATGCGCTTTACTCGAATACATAAAATAAAATCGAATTTATTCGACTAATAACTTTCCCATTTAATGTTAATTAAAATCCAGTAAATAATATTTTCTTTTTATTAATATAAGAAATTGATATCTTTCATCCGATGATAGTGTGTGTCCCAGTTTTTTTTTCACAAAATAAACTTTTTCCGATTCCATTCAAATTCAGTGCATCTTTGTTATCCCTTTGACTTGACGATCGTTTCGTTAATACGACTGCCTTGAAATGACGATGGGTTGTAAAAGNAAACAAAAATGAACTAAATCTTCAAGAAAACTATTGCAAACACAACATACACCACGCTCAAGAAATGCCTATGTACAGAGAACACTCCAACCAACCAAGGTCATATACAGAGGCCAATGAAAGAAAGATAACATCATTCTTCAACCAATACACGCAGAGCCAAAGTAACACAAAGAACATTAATTGAGTTTCCTTTACATTTATTATTATCACAATTTGAATTGTCACGACAACAATTCTCCGTAAAACTTGTGTAGCTCGTCATCGTTCTTGATTGATAATCTTTAATAATATTCTTTAACTTCTTAGTATTCAAACAAATTTAAAATACAATTTAATCATTACAAAAATTATTTATAATTGAAATTTAAAATAATTTTTATTTATTTTAAAAAAATTATTATTAAAATATTATTTATGAAATATTAGTTTAATTTTAAAGTGATTATTTAACTTTTAATAATTGTCTAAACAACTCGACGTTTTAAAATATTTAGGATATCAATCTCCCATCTGGGTGGGAGAAACACAATCATAAAACAAGATACCAAACAACACACAATAAACAAAATTCAAAAATATTCCTCACAGCCTCCATGGCTGGCATAAATCTACATCTTTACTGTCGGTGATACCGACAAAAGAAGAAAGAATATCGTACTCGGAAATTGACGGGAAATTTTTTTCTGGCCTAGGGCCCCTGAAACTGTAAATCCGACCCTGACTGCCAGATACTGTTTCCAGAGAAGACACTTCTATCGAGCTTGCCAATCTCCCCAGAATATCATCCAAATTGAAAACTTTGAATTACCTCAAGTATCAATCAAATGACCCTTGTGAGAGATAAACGCTGATCCGTTAAAACCTCGATTCGGTCATCGGCCGAACACGTTCGGAACATTTGTGTAACAATAGAACTATTTTGACAAAGTGTGTGTATAATATGTGTATAAACAT
This sequence comes from Girardia tigrina, assembly GCA_001938485.1. Lineage (NCBI taxonomy): Eukaryota > Metazoa > Platyhelminthes > Tricladida > Dugesiidae > Girardia > Girardia tigrina. Next base: position 35,967 of record MQRK01253405.1, read on the forward strand.
CTGTTAAAAAGTTATTGGGAATGTTTTAATGGGTTATGTAATCTTATATGGAATCTACACCGTATGGCCTGATGTGAATCCATCATTTGTATTGTAAATCATTTTCTGCCTACTTTTATGATGTGTTATGTACGTTCCAAACTTCGGGACGAGATTTCACTTGAGGAGGGAGGTATATTGCGATCGGATCGTACATGTTTTCTATACCCCATGGATAACCGAAAACACCCCAGCACGCAAGCACAAAAATATGTAGAAGAAAAATAATAATTAATGAGAACATACAAACCATTAAAAATAAATAGGAAAAATATATATTAAGAAATGAATGTACTAAAAGAATTTATTAAATAATACATCACCATTCAATGAAAATAAATCCCCAATTTGGATGGTGATGAATCCACCTTGATGCATCGAACCTTCGAAGTCGTTGTTGGACCCTATTGTGATAAAATTGTGTAGTCGAATAACTATAGACTCGAATCCTACCGAGCGATATCATAGCTCTTCAAGCCCACCTTCCAAATCTGACAGAGATCCCTCGACAGCCTTAAAAGGAGCGATAAAAGTTTATTGTCAATTATTAACAATTAACAAAACTTACGGTTTTCCAAAATTTTGAAAAATTGATAATGATTATTGGCATTAACCGCAGTAGCCTGGAGTTATAGTGTTGTTGGGTTATTAAATTATCTTTTATTTAATAATTCACTTTTTAAACACAAATCTTTAATCTTTAATCGTAAATCTCTGTTCTTTAATCAATAATCTTTAATCCATAATATTTAATCTTTGATCTGACTCCAATTAATCAGAAGGGACTTCCAACATAAATATATGAATAATGAACACAAATTCTTTTATACAAGAATACAAAAAAAACAATATTTCGTACGAGTTAATAGACTACAGTAAAAACTGTGAATCTCCCAAAACGAACGATATTGTACTCTTTAAATTAAACCTTCTTCTCTCATACGGGGTACTTATGGTTTAACAATATTTTTAAAAGAATAAAATAAAAATAAAATAAATTTTTACGTTACTTGTTAACGCGACTTCTTCTTGATTAATTTTCTTGCAAATATTTTTGGGCAGACTAAAACTAGATTTGCTGCTGTTTATATAGTAATTTTCATCAGCCTTGAAAATTGATGAGATAAAACAAAGACTAAAATATTTATAATTTTTGATGAAGTAAAACAAATATTGATAATTTTTAATTCCAAATATTATTTTGTTTGAAATTAATAATTTTACTAAAAGAATTATTTATATACAATTTTATCAAAAATGTTCACATGTATTATTCGAACCCCTAACTGTGTGATCACATAAAAAATCAATAAACACTTACACTGTACCATATAAAATGCACACCATATAAGGCTGGGGTAGAAAAATAGCCGGTCGCTTCTGGTGCATACCGGTCAGTGAACGCACTGAACCGCCGACGTTGTGCAGTGAAGTTCATATGGTATGCGCTCAGACCGCACGCACAGCCCGGCGATCTCGAACTTTGCGTGGCTCGGAATTGCTATAAATAAGAGAGTAAAATCACTCTCAGGGCGCTCACAAAAAACGTCAACGACATTTTTAAACATATTTCAAGGAGTTATTTGGAGCGAATATTTAAATTTATATTTGACCGAGAATTTTGATTGTTTCCAATTTAAGAACAAGTACTGGCTTGTTGTAAATAGTTGATTATTTTAGTTTGTTTGATTTTATTATTAATATTAATAATTTTGATAATGATAATGATTTTGAAAGTTTGCCCGCTTGCAAACGCTTATCCTTTCATTTTATTTTTATCCAGTCTTGAATTATGGAATTTCGATTTCAATAAAGTTTATTAAACGAATATTTTAATTTTTCCTTATCTTATTTTTATGTTTATTTATTCTTTGTTATTCTATTATCTAAAACGCGATTTAAAATTTTGATTCAAAATAAATAATAAAAAATAAATATTAAAGAAATAATTAAAATTAAATATTTAATAAATTATTTTAAAAAATAAATAATGAATAAAAAATTTAAGTTTAAATAAATAATTTAAATAAAAATGAAAATAATAACAAATAAATAATTAAAATTAAATTTCGGATAAATTATTAAAATTAATTAATAAAATATAATAAATATAAAAAAAACAAATAATTTATTAATAAAAAAATAAACAATTCTAAAAAATAATTTTCAATAGAAAAATAAATAATTATCAATAAATAAATTATAAAAATAATAATAAATAAAAATATTTAATAAATAATTTAAAA